>JALBCR010001790.1:117500-146618 GCA_030710515.1 Abscondita cerata | reverse complement strand
GCCTATATCTGTAGCAGTAATGCTTACTTCAAATGCATAAATTGGACTGAAAGATGTAGAGCAGCCAGCAGCATTTTCCGTTGTTGTGACAGGTGTAGACAATTCACTAACAATACAAACGTGATCGGTTTTCGTACATTTTCGTTTAAAAAAATGATCTATCGTCTGCCTTTTCATAGCAACAATGAAACTCACAAACAATCTCAACTACAACTATACACACCGTAACAACAGATTGAAATACTATAGATACTATAAATGACTCAGATAATGATCTCAATTTAACGCGACACGTTCCTTTAACAAGTCGAGATAAACACGTCGGTATTCCCAGAGAGGCTCGACCACCGAACTTATCTGAAGCCAGCCGTGCTGCAGTACTTTCCCGCAATGCCGCTCTCTACTTGTATAGTATGTATAAGCTATTAGTCAGGCACAGAAATATGATTCCAAAAAACTCATTATGGAGATCACCTTTCAAGTGCCGATATATGGAATATGGAGTCTTATGCTTTATAGTCAAGTTCGAGCTATTTTAACTTCAATAATAAAAAATGCGCAGTCGTGGGATTGGTCCACAAAAGAGATATCTTACGTATCAGTAATTAATGAATAGCTTTGTAGCCTAATAAGACAAGTTGTCTAGATGTAGCATAATATAGCATATTTTTAGTCGATTTAGAGTGAGCCAAGCCATGCAATTTGCAATACCCTCTAGCCTTTTCTGACTATGATCCATTCCGTGACGAGATGTAACGGCTATCGCGTAGTTCTTGAGTTAGTCCCACCTAAAAACTGTTCAAAATGCATTTATGAATTGGGGAGGGGTCCAAACCCCCAGGACCCCCCCTTGGCTTCGCCACTGCCCCCTACTAGTAAATTAAATGCCGTTCTTTTAAAATAATAGTTCATCTAAAAAAAAGAAAGTGAACTGGAATTTGAACCCTCGTACGTTATAAAATATTATTAAATATTTTTTGAAATATTTTCAATATGTTTGGTAAAATTTTAGAAATTATTACTCACAACATTTTCTAGTACACATTGTTTGATAGTGGAAATATCCTAAAAACACGTTGGGGACATTACAGAGTTTTCAAATTCCCCACGTTAAATAGAATGCTTCGGATTTTCCGGGACACACGGTATACAGGGTGGGCCACGCTCAACGGGACGGAGATTACTAGAAAAACGAAAAATTATATGAAAAAGTTATTTCGCAGGAATACGTAGGTTAGTAACGGCTACTTTTCTAAGTTAGTCAGACATATACATAATCGGACAGCCATTTACATGACTTTTTACGTTTTAAATAAAGTGTATAATCATTTCCTAAAGTATATAACACCATGTATAAATTATTGAAACAAAAACGTCTCCCGTGTCGAAGAGGTAACCGTAGTTGCCAACGTTTCGCCACCTATCATAAGTTGATTACCTGACTTTCAGTTGTCTACCTTGAACTTTATTTTGTTTGTTTCAAGTTGGCAACTACGGTTACACGGTTCAATCCCGGAAGACGTTTTTGTTTCAATGACTCCGGCCGTGGGAGCCTCAATTCTTATATCCTGTATAAAGTATAAGTGTTGGTTGCAAAAGTTTTTAAACCGTTTGTGTATTAATTATCTTCATCGAAAGGCTCAAAAGTAATTTTTGTAAGCATATTTTTGTTTGTAGTTCTTTAGTAATCGTTTTTTTATTTTGGATTAAAGTCTTTCATCTCCTCTTTTTCCGACTTTCTTTTTATCCTACCTTATTATCTTATCGGCTTTCCTGGTTAGCCAATGTACATTACGTTACCTGCTCTCTGTTACTGCCGTGTGACGGATTATTTCGTATCTCTCATGCAAGTTTTTGAGGATATAAAAATGGATAAATAATCAAGGTACCGTTCTAATTATCTATCTTTTCCTGGAATCAATAGAGCTGAAATCCCAAAACAACGCTGATTAGCAGTATCGCAAAGAAGGGCAATGGTCGGACGCCATTATCGTATCATATCTGCTTAAGTATTAAATTACTTAAGTATTTACTTACCTTAATGATTTTAATTCCTAAGAATTTTTAAATAACGTGAATTCACGTAACCTTTTCTTTAATTAATTATCATTTAAAATTTAAATAATTTTTTTTATTATGTAATAAATTTTGTTTGTGTTTCGAAATATTATCTCTATTATTTGACATTTTTTACATTTGGGCCAAAGAAATTAAAATGTAATGGCATCCCTTAATAACATCAACTCGGAGATGAGTGTCAATAAAATTGAAGGTAAATATCTGTCCGTTTGTTTTGCATCGCATCTCGGTAAGTCTCATTATATAAAAAATATGAAGGCCCCTATCTCAGAAATGAACAACCCGAACGTTACAATGTTAAAACAAAAGTCATTATTTGTAGTTGACACAGATTTAAGATTTTAATTTAAACACGCAAAAAATTTTTCAGGGACCGATACAGGTCAAACATTGATGATTAATAGTCTAATAGTCTCTAAAGATTGAGATTTTACAGCCGGAGTCATTGTTGAAACAAAAACGTCTTCCGGGATTGGATCGTTTCAAAACGCTAACTGTATTTGTTAACGTTTCTAGAATGTCTCTAATTTTTCTACTGAAGAAGGAAGATAATTTGCAATCAAAGAGAAATTGCCGAAAATTATCTTAGGACTAATGTTGAACGGATGTTTAGTCACAGCCGACAATAAAAGCGGTAAAACAATTATTGAAAATAAAATGGAATGAAATTAAAATGGAATTAAATTTAGTTTGTAATGTCACAGAATTTCGGATGTTTAAATAAACAACATAATATTTCTATTTCGATTGATCACTGCTTTTGCACAGACGAGCATGGAATTATTTTTAGTCCATGCTCCACAATTTCTAAAGGATTATGAAACAACTTTTAAAAACAACCAATACCAGTAGAACAATGGAAGGTATAAGACATCAAAGTCGGGTACATAGTCTACCTTTGGTTTAAAAATTATATACTTTTATAGCACATGAGATAAACTTACAGTACTGAAGCACATCATTAAATAAATTTATTATTACCTATCAAATTTTTGGAGCTTTTCGACAATGTCAATGGCTCATCAAAACAGCTACATCATGGAAAATTTTTACTGTGTGCTGTTCAAATAAATGAATTTAATTTTTTAAGAAAAACAATACTACCACACCGTTTTCAGTGCAAATGGAATAGATAATAGTCTTAACAAAACATTGAGAAAACTTCGTAGTGTATGGTTTCAGTACGTAAGTACACGAAACATAACTGAAGATCGGTTATGTTTATATCCTGCTCAATGTTTAATGATTAGTGATTTCACCTTCTTAGAGTAAGGGCAAAGCAAACACAAAATTTGTTTTTTTAAATAAATAGTTGCCTGAAGAAGTGGAAATGCAGCACGAAACGTTGCCATAATTACAACCGAGAGTGTTTTTCCTTTGCTTCTCCTGTAAGAAGACGACACCACCTATCATAAATCAAGATCCTCCAGAAGTGTTCTTGTTCATTGTTTATTATGCTGTTTTATTTAGCAAAATAATATGATATTCAACATTTCATTTATCTAAAATGGAAGAATTAGAAAATATTCAGAAATATTAGAAACATAAGAGTCACCATATCTTGAATATAAAAATATATAAGACTTGAAATTTTTTATAACTAATGCATGCCCATAACGATAAATATTGGTTAGTCCTATAACACGTTTCACACTTTTGGTTGGGACTTTACCACATCAAATTCCTTAAATTTAATCATGATTACCATTAAAAGTAATTCGTTCAAGTTATAGCTAAATAAATGGCTGGTGTTATAGTATAACATGTGTTTAGAAAAATACTAAAAGGTAATACTTTTTAGGATTTTAATCTTAACTTTGAATAACTTCAATGGATTGTTGTAGTTTAGGTGTGAAATTGCAAATTTCTCTTGTTCTCTTCGGTACTACAAAAAAGGGTTAATTAACGACAAGGGTGTTCGAACATTAAATAGACCTTCATTAAATATAGATAAACATTTTAATCGACAACTAAGGTTGTTTGTATAGTTAATTGCTAAGTTTCAGTAGTAATTTGAACTATTATAATATCGTATGTTTATTATAGTTTTTATCATGTCTATCACTGGTTGAACAATAATTATGAAACTTAATTTGAGAGATAATCTTTTTACTTATAACAATGACACTAATGGCTGATATTTTATATTTTATCAAGTGAATCAATCTGGCACCAAATTTTTAGTCATTCGCATTCTTACTCGCTTTAAATAAAATTTTCTCTTCCCCTTCAAAAACAACACATTCACAAGGTTACTAATCGAATAGTTTAAAAAATACGACATTAAAACAATTTTTTACACTCCCGAAGGATAAGTTTCCCATGCTTTCTTCCTAAGGTGTGTACCGCATTTCCTGTTAATGTCGTTTAATGTACGTAGGTAAACGTATTTTCGTTGTGTTAGGCAAAAAAACGTTTCCGAGTATGTGTGCCTGATAACCACAATCGTTACAAGATACATTTTAATAATTCCGCATTGTTTTGCCAAATCTATTTTTCCTGTTCAAGAGAAAAGTCGGAGAGTATAGAAATCATCAAACAGTTCAATCATGACCGTGGCTTATCGTTAACCCTCCTTCATATTCAAACTAATAAGCACCGAACTTGACACGTTTTTGTAACTTTTATTAGCCCCTGTATCGGCTAGGCAAATAGTAGCGATTTAAAACTTAAGCGTTATAATCTACATAAAAATACATTCAAAATAATGTATCTCTCGACCCCCATTCCATTTAAAATTTTGGGGGTGCTTGTCACCCCCGCTAGGGCTTTGCCCTCAGGGGTGAAACTACAAAAAAAAATGGTTCCCCCGTGAATCAAAAACTGACGGCCTCCGAGGATTTTTCCTGTTTTGAGGTCCCCAAAATAGGCTTTGTTTCGTTTTCAAATGGCCACCCTGTATATGGGCTATTATTGTCCATTACAATCATGGCAAGTGTGGTATAGTTGAATGCGTTTTTCAAAGGGCTACCAAAATATGGGATTATGTTATTCTACAGGTTGTCTCTATTGCAAAAAAAAGTTAAGGTGACGTGATCGGAAATGAAAAGAAAACCAGAAGTATTTTTATAGCAGATGTAAGCATAAATTTTGACAGTTTATAAACTACCAAATTTGCTACTCGTCATGTGAAAAGTTTTGGAAATATTTTACTGTCAAATCTTTGTAAGACACCCTGTATTTATAGTTGTAATCAATTACATAGCTACGTAGATACTAAGATCATTTCTAATATGTTCTTTTTCGCAAATATTAAACTTATTAAGACACATTTTTAAAATGATAGTGATGTAATGTTATCTCAAAATATCGAATTTATAACCGGAAGTGCCAGGGGGATGCTAATATTTGCAATAAATAGTTCACCTTTCAAAACCTCTCCATGTCAACTTTTAATTTTCAGCTATGTTTAGTTATTGAGATCCGCCTAACCAACGCTTTAACTGCTGCACTCTATATACAGGGTGATTTTTTTAAAGCGGTCATTAGAAAATTTTCCATTTGTGATTGTAGAAAAAATCGGAAAAAGTTAATGTCGACGTTATCGACCATTTCAAATCTAAGTAAATTATTTTCAATATGGCGGCACTTCCGGAAATCGATGTCAACTTTGTTTTTAAATGGTAACCCCACATTTTCAATTTTTTTTCACATCCGTAACGCGATTTTGAAGATAAAAAATGTCACATGTAGACACTTATCTGTCATAGTTTTTGAGTTATGTCAATTTTTCTTCAAAGTTTTGCAAATTCAAGGGTGTATTCAATAATTAATTACTCCTCAACCATTCAAGATAAATGCGTAAATTTTTTTGGTGTTTCTCTAAAGTTCACAAAATTTTTTAAGCTAGCGCGCATGTTTCTACAACGCTCCTACCGCCTACTATGATTTTTTAAAAATCGGAATAAAGAAATGTAAAAAACTAAATTTTTTCAAATGGCACATGTCAATTTTCTTAACGAAAATCAAGGTAGAATTGAATTTCAGTACAACTTTTGTAAGCATGTTCCTTCACAACGAAGAATTAAATTAATTACTGAGACAGAAGATAACCAAATCATCGTTTTGGGCTATTTCGGTGCGTTTCCAAGAGCATCTATAAGAGCGGCGTTTTCGGAGTTGGAGCTGACTTACTCCTCTATCCATGTGCATAAAAGGCACTCCTATTCGTTCGTTCGCTTGCAGGTGCTACGTCCAACTGATTATCCTAAAATAGTAACCTTTTGCGAAGAACTTTTGACAAAAATTCAAGAGGACGTTAATTTTTGCCGAAGAATTATTTGGACGGATGAAGCGAAATTTTCTCAGGAAGGGATTTTAACAGGAGAAATCGGCATTTCTGGGCTGCTGAAAATCCACACCACATTTCCGAAGTTGAGAACCAGAGACAATTTTCTGTTAATGTATTTTGTCTGCTCATGGATAATCGGTTGGTCTGGCACATGTATGACAAAAATTTGAATGGAACGAGATACTTCGCTATTCTCAATGATATTGTGGAGGACTTCCTGGATAATCTTCCCATCCAAGAAGCAATAAGTTTTTGGTATCAAATGGATGAGCCGCCAGCACATTGAACACGTATTATTGATTCGAAATTGGAAAGTTCATTTCATGGCAGATGGTGGGGTAATAAAGGTCCTTGACTTTGGCCTCCAAGATACCCAGGTCTCACACCTCTTGATTTTGATTTATAAGGGCGAGTGAAAGATCTAGTTTATGAAACCTCACCCGCAAACCTGGAAGACCCGCGATTAAAAATAACGACAGTTATGAATGGGTTGGATAGGAATGACGTAAGAAATGCCACTAGCAGAGCCGTATACAAACGAATTTTTTAATGTTTAAACCAAAATCGTGCACATTTGCACATTTCAAACATATTTTGTGATTGGATAGATGATTCTGTAGATGTTACATATTCTCCTACAAATTTTTGAAAAAATTATATTTTTCAATAATAAAAACCTTAATAATTCGAAAATTACTCACCGTAAGTATAAAACATTCTTACATAAGTTGCACTGAAATTAAATTCTACATCGATTTTTGTTAAGAAAATTGACAGGTGCCATTTCAAAAAATTGAGTTTTTTACATTTTCTCATTCCGATTTTTAAAAAATCATAGTAGGCGGTAGGAGCGTTGTAGAAACATGCGCGCTAGCTTAAAAATATTTCGTGAGCTTTGGAGAAACACCAAAAAAAATTATGTATTCATCTTAAATGGTTGAGGAGTAATTAATTATTGAATACACCCTTGCATTTGCAAAACATCGAGAAAAAATTAACGTAAGTCAAAAACTATGACAGATAAGTGTTGATATGTAGCATGTTTTATCTTCAAAATCGCGTTGCGGATGTGAAAAAAATTGAAAATGCGGGGTTGCTATTTCAATTAACAAAGTTGACATCGATTTCCAGAATTTCCGGAAGCGCCGCCATATTGAAAATATTTTACTTAGATTCGGAATCGTCGGCATTAATTTTTTCCGATTCTATCTACAATCGCAAATGGAAAATTTTCTAATGACCGCTTTAAAAAAATCACCCGTTATATTCTATGCTGCCAGCGCCGTCAAGTAATATTTATTATAGCTTGAAGAATAAGATAATTTTGGTTACAACTGCAACATTTTGTTGCGAATGCTAACAAATTAATAACTCGTAATAGGTTTATTCTTTAATCATACAATGTCTGTTGTATTTTTCAACACAATAATAAAGTTTACATTAGGATAATGCGATTTCTTTTCATCGTAAAATTTTATTTGCTGTAAATAGAAATAAATGTACAAGAAGAATTTTATCGCAGCAAAATTTTAGTAATAGTAAAATATTATTTTGCTACAATCTTGCAAAGTTTATTCTTTTATTTAAAAAAGATCACGTTAGTTTCTACATTTGAAATAGTAATGCAATTTTCCACAATGCTAAATTTGCATTCGTGCAATTGAATGCGGTCCAAATTCTTGTCGTCACGTAAAAATGATTGATAATGCATTTTACGTAACTATAATTTTTACGAACAGGAAGCTAATAAACGTCATGAACTGAATAAGTCGATAGTAAAGATGTAATCATAGTCATTATGATTTTTACATTTTTCTTATTATTTTTGGGTAAATAAATTGTTGAACAAAAGCTTCATAAAATTTAATAAATAAAAACGTGATATTCTAAAATAGATACTATTTATTATACAAGTAACTTATTTGCTGTTAAGACGCGAATTTTATCCAACACCACCTTCTTCCATAAAGCGGGCTACAGACGCACGTTGTTGCATGACAAACATGCGTGTACATCCATGAATGACATGCACGCATGTGAACAGTTCAGCCCACAGACGTACGTAGATGTACGTCAATCTTCAAGTAGTTTCCGCAGTTGCTACACGCATAATGGCTTCTTTATGTGAATTAGAAGTGATGGCAGTGGCGTGTGCTTTCGTAGTGAAGCAGAAAAGAAAAAAAAAACGAAGAAACATCGTAGTCCATGGTGCAAGCAGTGGGTTAAAAAAACGCTCGGAATATTCCCATGTAAATTTGTTGGAGGAATTACGGCTGGAACCGGATGACTTCCGCAACTATCTTAGGATGGACGAAAATACACATGTACAACTTCTAAATTTAGTAACGCCTTTAATAAGACGTAAAGACAGCGTTATGAGAAGGGCAATAAGCCCGCACGAAAGATTAAGTGCCACCCTTCGGTATCTAGCGACCGGCCGAAATTACGAAGATCTCAAGTTTTCTACCATCATCACTCCGCAATCGTTGAGTGAAATTATTCCTGAGACCTGTGCAGCCATATTTCACGTGTTACTTAAACAATATATGAAGGTAAGAACGCACATTTAATTTCTTAGAATTCAAAAACATAGGTATCAAAACAAAAGGAAATATAAATTCTTCTAGAAAAGATCTTATGGCAATTGGCTGTAATCGTTGTAGTTATTTTGGTACGTCTGCAAACCATCACAGCATGACTCGGCTCTACCAATGGCGCTAAGTTGTTACTAAAGGACGATTGCAGATTAGGAGATATTGACGTTTGATATGTGGGCGGGTGTTGTGGAGTGTACGGGGGTGACATGGCAGTGGTATATTCGTTGATTTGTCCTAGGCGAGCTTTAAACAGGACATCGTTGATAAGTTTTTCTGCAAAAAGTTGCGACTGCGAAGGTAGTTGGCCTAATTTTATGGCGACATTTTTCTCTATGATGTCGAACTCGTCTTCTGGATTGCTAAGTTTTTTGCTGACAATATTTAGTATTTGTTCGGCTTGGTCTCCTCCATCGCCTAAGTCTCTCTTTCGCCTAGGTCTTTTACAGCGTTGCGGCCTGCCTATCGACTCCGAGGTTGAAATATTCCTCTCTACAAGTGATACTTGCGTACTGCTGCGGGTCAGTGTGGTGCTACTGCTGGCGGAAAAAATTGTTCGCGAATCATGATCCTGATTTTGACTTTGTTGCCTGCCAACTGTAATAAGCATACGATCGGAATATGTTCGACTGCATGAAGTACAAATGTTATTCACACATGGATGTTCCTTATACACTAAGTACACTAGTATGAACAGTAACATTATTTTCTTCAATTGCCGCCGAATGGCAAACGGTCGCAGACGAGTTTGAAGAACGCTGCAACTTCCCAAACTGCGTAGGGGCAATGGACGGAAAACATGGCAGAATAATCCCCCCGCAAATAGTGGAGCGTATTATTATAATTACAAAGGTTATCATAGCTTAGTGCTTATGGCCATATGTAATGCAAATTATCAATTTATTATGGTTGATTTTAGAATCAATGGTCGCATTTCCGATGGCGGAGTCCTTGCACATACCGCTTTTTATAGAAAGTTAGCAAATGGCAGGTTAGGTCTACCAACCGCCCGGCCTCCACAACAGAGTATAAGGAAACTTCCCTATACATTTGTTGCAGACGAAGCATTTGTTTTACGTCCCGACTTGTTGAAACCTTACAACCAGAACGAGCTTAATCATAACCGTAAGATATTTAATTACCGATTATCTCGAGCCTGATGTAAAATAGAAAATAGTTTTGGAATATTGGCGGCGAGATTTCGCATATTCCATACGACAATAGGAATACATTTAGAAGCTATAGACAAAGTATAGACAAAAGAAGACGCAAGAAAAATTGAATATTACCCAATAAAAGTTTGATAAAGTAACTGAAGATAATAAAAGATTTCAAACTAGACAGTAAAAAACTCGACGAAAATAGAAACGAAGGATGAATACGACCACAGGCTTAGTAATTTCAAAGAACAAGTACTGTTAATTAAATGAACAGAAAATAAAATTGAAAACGGAAACGTAACAATCCTAATGGAAGTAAGAGAGGAAATGATTGAAAAGAGTCAGGGGGATAAAAAACAAATGGTTGAAGATATCCGAGAGATAAGAATACAGGATTACAACAATAAATTGAAATAAAAAACGAAATACATGAAAGAAAAAAAGTTGTTGAGAAAATAAAAAGAATTATGCAGAAACAAGGAATAAAAAATTCTGTGTGAAAGTATACATGATAGTTCAAATTTTAAATTTGACACTAAAAAGTCGAAAATTTGTTACTTTCCTTCTTTAGTTTTGTGCTCTGTTTTAAACAAACATGTATATGATGTGAAAAATATGATCTAAGCAATATAAATCCGCTGGGTTCATAAGCTCGCGTAATGAGTTCTTTCTCGCAGTACTTCTGGTCGAATTATATACCAAACAAGCATGGGTTGGTTAAAACCTCTTTAATACACTTTCTAATTGAAATTGATACAATATATATTGCTAAACAAATTATTCACGTATACTCTTAAACTATACTAAAGATTACATGCATTTCTGAATCTATATAGATAAAAAGTTTCTAACCTTAACTTGCAAATCCGCGTTAATTTCCAATACAGATCGGCCTTGGCGGCTTTCAATTGCCGTTAGTAGACTATTAACTTCCAATATTTTATTGTATTCGTCGGTTTACAAATTGTTGTTTGCGCTGACAACTTGTACTTAGAAAAGGTATTCCGTTTTTTTACGGAATTGCGATGATTTTGAGCCTCTTTACTTTAGCTTGTAACTCGTTCGCTACACTGAACTTGTCTGAGCGATGACATTTGACTTGAGCTAAGTGCTATTTAAAACGAGTTTTAATAGGTCTTTTGGTTTGCCCTATATACAGGGTGTAGCACCTAAACTCCTTCGGACCATAGCTCCTTTACCATAAAAGTTGTCGAAAAAAGTCCTGGAGCAAAATTGTTCGCGATTATGATCGTCATATATATATATTTTTCATCACCAGTGGCGTGCCGTATTCCAATGACGTATCAAACGTATGTTTTTTTAAATGGAACACCTATATTTTATTGATTATTATTTGGAAAGCACTTCTTTTTTATGTAACAGGTTATACCCTTCACTTTAGTGGTTACGCTGTTATAACCACTTTCCCGAAAAATTTGACCATTTTTGGGATTTTTTTTTACAGAAACTAAATTGCACCAGTGTGGCGGTAAGTTTTGTATTAAGAGACAGGAGGAGGCCTGTTCTTTCTTCGCGTATTTTTTTTCGGATACTTTATGGAAAAAAGAAAATTATTGATTGGCATTCGCAAATTGTAATTTTTTTCAAAAATTTCAAATAGCACACGCCTAAAAAAATTACAGCGTTGGATAGCCAAAACTTCTAATTTTCCATTGGTACTACGAAAAAACACCGATTTGTCAATAAACGCCCTTTCCCAAATACCATGATAAAACAAAAGATGTACAGTTGTCAAAATACTTAAAAAGTCAAATTAAGACTAAACTGAAGACACCTTCCGTTCGTTTTCTGATGAAACGTTACTAAAGTGCTCCGAACTCAAGAAGAAATGGTTGACATGGTTTTTATTCCTAAAACGGTATATAAAATTAGTAAAAAAATATTTAAGTAATTATACAGTTTGAACTTTAAGAAAACATACAAATTGCCAAAATGAAAACAAATACTATTGGAGCAGAAAGACCTCTGCAAATTATAGCGATTGATTATTTAGGAAATCGGGTGAGTGTTTAATTTGGATGTAATTAGTAGATACTTGTCGTCGAAATATTTTCAAAAATAAAGTATCCTACGAAAAATTGAGAATACACAGCATACAATAAATAGTATCGAGAAATTCATAGAATGAGTAGGAAAACGAAAAACCTGATACCATTATTGCTGATAATGGTAGGCAGTTACTTTCAAAATGACAAATACAAGTCATTACACAGAAGTAACATAAACAGTTATTTCTCTTCCATAAGACACCCAAATTTCAATCCATCTCAGCGACTTGTAGCACGTAAGGGAAACTGTCAATGGGTCAAATACCTTGCTTTAATTGAGAAATTGCTACAAAATCTGCCCCTCAATCCGACAATATTGAGGCAGAAGATGTGCGGAAGCAACGTTCTGTATACAGCCGAGGCTGATCTAGGTTTAGAAGTACATGGCATTTTGGCAAATGTGTTGATGCCCACAGAGTTTGTTGTGCATTATTGTTTCGATAGTGTACAAAGAATTGTGTGTGTTTGGTATGATGTGGTGCAATTGGCGTAGGCACGGTGCCCCAGGCTGGGGCGTTTGCCTCCCCTCGTCCGTTTCGTTCCAGCAAAAATAAAATTTAAATTAGGAATAACATTATAGTAAAAATTAAAAACAATCTGCTGAATAAATACAGTATAATTATAGCCACTTTTTATAAGCGGCCATCTACAATATTAGTGATTTATAAGCATTTCACGGTCTTTTAATGAATTTTTTTTTGTAAAACATGCATTCAATTTTACTTCGAATTACTGGCCATAAATTTTAGAAGTATCCGTAAAAGCGTATTAGCGTTTTTCTTTAGGATTACTGTCAAACCCTGGTGACCGCATGCATTGTAATTTTTAAGGTTTACTTAAAGATAATACTATGCAGGTACAAATTTTATTAGGTTATGTAATGTATAATACTCCGTTGTACTTCTGGTGTAAACTCTATTTAAGACAACAATATTTTTCAAATGCACGGCGCTGCTACAAAATCAGAATTTATTAATTTATCATTAGTGTTTGCCTTATAGCAAAATATTCGATACTTCTGCAACCGGTGGTAAATGCTTTACAATCAAAAAGTATGGAATTACTCCAGTGTGCAAATCCGATTAGAAGAATTTATTGATGCCATAAGAAAACACCGTAAATATGTCGATGTAGAAAACCAAATTTTTACAGTAGAAGCTAACACGAGTAACAAACGGGCAGAAACATCGTGAAAATCCACCAGATAGACTCCAGAGGAGTATTGGAAAAGGTCTCTAATTATTCCGTACATGGATTCATTAATAAAGTCTTTGGGACATCGATTTTCTGAACAGAATTTGCTGGCTTTTTCATTGTTTACTTTGCACCCTTACTTAATACTTGACATGACATATGAAAACTTTTTAAAAAACCTGACATTTTTTGTAGTTATTACAATATAAAAGATTTTGCTGGTGAAGCAGAAGTTTGGTATAATCTGTGGAAGGAAAAAAATATAGCAAAGACAGAAATGAAAGAAATAGAACAAGCTGAGCTAGTTAACGAAACACAGTTCTACTGCACTACTGATCTCACTCGCACAACCCTGCACAACATGTACCGTACAAAGATCTTTTAGTACCTTACGCAAGGTAAAAACTTGGCTACGGGCAACAATGACCAAAAATTGACTTGTGGGTCTTTGCATGATGAGTGTACAAGGAGGCTTCTAAAAGCGAAGAATATATTTGAAAAAAAATGTTTTATCAAGATTTTGCCAGAACTCACGAATATTAGTATTGAAATAAATAGCAATAATAACAATTAATTATCATAATTAGGTTATATAGAATTAAATATATTGATGTTAAAATAAATAAATAAATATAACTAGCCAAAGTAGCATTATAATTTGATTATGCAGGTTTAATTTTTTTAAATGATTTCCTCCCCCTAAATAAAATCCTGACTACGCCTTGTGTGGTCTCAGTGTTATATTGTCTGATTAATTTTAAGAATGTATCTTGATCATTATCCACAACCGTAAAAATTCTTTTCTCCGTTGTTTTTGTTTTCGCTCCTGGGATAGTAATTAAAAATTTTGATTTTAGGTCTTCAACATTACTTCTTTGCAGCTTCAGAAGTTTAAGCTTTCTTAACGCTATAACTATTCCAAAAATTACTGCGAGCTATAGAGTAGTTTACTATGTTTAACAATTTTAAACATAAGCCCTTTGCTTACCTTGGTCATTAAGAGCAAATTATCAGGATCGTCAAGTATGAATTTTAGCACGTAGTAGCAGGGTTTTCTAGCTCCAGCTCTGCACAATTATGAATTTACAATCAGTCATTTTTTCATAAACGTGATCTTTTTTTGTTATAATTCGCATGTCATATGTTTCAATGATAACTAGGTTTTTTAGCAAACGTAATTTTTACGTGAAATTAAAAATGTATGGAGTTTGTTGATGATATTCTCTTCTGATAGTCTTTGTGGAAAAGTGAATGGGAAGTTTTGAAAAATTAAAAAAAAAAAAATGGTGTACCTCGAGGACAAAAAAAGATAAGGTAAGTTCTCGTCTTCATCGATGCGATAAAAAAGATGAATTTTGATTTCAATTTTCTCACAAAAATGGAAAAAAATCGTAATAAAACTATGATAAGTATCCCTGGTATCTAACTTTTTCAAAGGTAATATGCTTACTTGATAAACTGATTCTTACAAATTAAAGGTCCTTCAAATCCTATGAACTGTGACCCTGAAATAGTTTTTGTCAAAATTTTGTTCATTCTACAAAAACTAACTCAATTTCCAGAAAACAAATAAAAGGTCATTTTGTTTTAATTGTGACCATCTGGCATATATTCTTTAAGCTAAGTTATTTACATGTTATAAAAGAAAAACTATGTAGAAACGGATTGAGTGTCAGACATCGACATTCGACATCAGTATTTGCTTCTCTCTTTTAGAAATAGAATTCGCAATTTGCACTGCTCTGTGCAGCATACAGTTACATAAAAGAAACAATTAACCGGCTACACAATACTGGAACTTGCATTTGCATAACGTGCACAACGACGTAACAATCGAATTTTAAATTTACTGTGATAAAAACGTACAAATCAATTACATTATACAAAATATTTCTTATTAATGCATATCGAACTAAATAAACAATACAGCTTTTCGCTTAATTAAGTTTAATTTAAATTTAAAAGTTATCAATTTGAACACTTAAGTTTTTGTCAAATTTTTTATTCTAATAAAGATCGATAAAGAAATAAAAATAATCTTGTGTTTCTTTGGAATATAAAGACAACTATTTATTTTCCCCCTTTACATTTTAACTCGCAACTCAATTGTTAAATGTTCAGAAAAGAATCATCAAGATTTGATCGTTTGACTATATATTATACATTAAAAGTAAATTTTATTTCAAATGAGATAAGGGTTGACAACTAAAATTATTATCAAGTTTAAAGAAAATTGTTTGAAAAAGAGAAAAAAAAACAATTTAAGAAGACAAATTCGAATTTAATGTGTGACATGGAACGGTAACTGCTCGAGTTTGAATCAGCTATTTTTCTAATTTACGCACAGACTTTTATTATTACATTTGAACGGAAAAAGCTTAACGCTTTAATTTGTAAAATGATTGCTTATAAAAAATTACATTTCTCTTATTGCTTTTGCTGATATAAAAAGAAACCGACAGTAGAAATCGTTTTGCACGTTGTAATTTAATAAATCGACCATTAGTTCGTTTCAGTATCTTTGAATTAACTGCCTTCTGACGAACAGTCACATAAAACGAAACACATTATTTTGAGAATTCGGTCTAGTCGGAAAATCTGATGTTGGCATTTTCATTTAGAGCATATTTTATGGCTTTAGATTCTGTAGACATTTTCTTTTTGGTTTATGGAAACGTTACATAACTTAGCCTTTTTAATTCACAAAATTCTTCATAACATACTATAATATATTTTTTAAACATTGTACTTACCTCAAAACTTATTAAACCGCTATGATCTTGGTCCAATGTATTAAATACGTAATGGGCGTACTGATTAGTGTTAGCTGAAAAAGAAGGGTAATGCATTTACGGTTTTAACACTAACCAAATGTAATATTCTAACATCAATACAAAACGACAACGATAAAAGATATAAAAATGTTTGTTTCAATTCATATTCTAATTTTTTTTATTACTTGTACGTCAAACCGAGCAAATAGTTCAATAAAAGCCATTTAGGGGGTTACTGTCTCCTTTCAATAGCTTTTATAAATTATGATTTAACAGTTGATATAAATTAATTCCTCCTTATATTTTAATAATTTATATTTAATTCCGTTCTTCTTTCAGGAGGGGCAATAAAACAAAGTTATTACTGTGTGATTATTTTGACGTTTCGTTTTTAATGAACTACATTGTAGTTCGTTTTATATCTGGTGTGTAGTTAATATATGCATTCCTGTATCCAGATTGTTCAGTTCTTCGGAACACGAAACGTTGCCAAAATAATCGCACAGTAATAACTTTGTATTATTGACCCTCCTGAAAGATGCACTTATTCTCTAGTTGATAATCCTCTATTATTTGTAAGAAGATATTACATACATTGTTGTAAAATTTTATTCATTTTAATGTTATTAGTGATGAGAAACAATGTTTTTTTTGTAGGTTATACAGGGTGTCCCGTAATAAATGCCCAAGATTTTACCAGGTTATACTGTAGGTCGAGACAAACAATTTTTATTATATAATGGATAGTCCCATCTTGCTTGCTTGTCCGTCTATCTGTCTGTATGTGATTTTTACAAAATCATTTCCCTCTCCGTAATGGTTGAAGTCATGAAACCCAAACTTTATAGGTGTATTGGTTGTACTAGTGTTAGTAAAAAATAAAAATTTCAAAATAATAGTATTACCCGTAGCAAAATGGCGGCTATTTGAAGATTTCAAAGTTAAATAATTTTTAAACCAGTGGTTTTATTGAAAAATTATAAATACAAGAAAAGATAGTTCTAAACAAACAATAAAAAACCACTGGTTTAAAAGTTGTTTAAAAGTTATTTTTTCCCAAAAAATTTTATAGAATTAATTGCTAAATCTATAGGAATATTTGTATATAGTGAGACAATATCTAAAGAGAAAATTTTTTAATTTTTGGAACTGAAAAATGATTAATATGTTTTTTAAATGACCAAAAAATCTGTATTTATTTTTATTTGTTATGTTACTGAGAATTTTTGAAACATATTTAGAGAGTTTATATGTAGGACTGTTGTATGATGCTACAATAGGTCGTAAGGATAATTTAATTTATGATGTTTTGGGAGGCCATAAATTTTAGGGGCAGTACCATTATGTGTTTTTAATTTTATATAAGTTATTAAATCAATGGAGTTGGAATCCTACAGTTTTTTTTATAAATTTATTATTTTTATTTTGAATAAAAATTGTAGGGTCATTATTTAGTTTTTCATATGTATTAGTATCTTGGAGAAGGTTGTTTTAGGACATTGTAACTAAAGGCATAAAAAAATAATTTATTTTTGAGGAAAGTATGTTTTTTATACACTTTCAATATGTATGTAAATTAATTAAAAATTTTTTTCACTACTAGCTATCAAACACAGTCATATTAACCTTAATGCAGGTTGTGAAGTTGAACTTTTAAAGCTACGAGTCAATAAAAAAATTTTTATTAACCTAGGTCAATAATAAAACAAATTTGGTAGTCCAAAGCCGACTCTGCGTTCTCAGTTAGTTGATAAACATAACCTCACAACTTCAAGCTACACAAAAATTCAAACAATTAAACAATTTTTAATTTATGAATACAAATAACGTTAGAAAAGTTCAAACACATTAGGTAAGTTAGAAACAATGGCATTACTATCTATTTATAATAATAGTTTATCGAACAATTATTATAGGTCACATTAATTCCCGAAGAACTAGTGATCGAAGAAGTATTAGCTACATTTTGCATTGGAAGGTGCAGTGTTGCACTTTCAACGACACTTTCAACTGCTGTTGATGTTGATGCAGAATTAGACGTAGTGGCACTAATGTACGAAGAAGACTGAATAGGATTTGAAACGAAGGTTCCTTGTAGCATTGACGCAATCCGTTTCTTGTCAGTAAGAGATTGTTCAACATATCCCTCTGCTACCGTAGAGCTTTTCCAGCCTCCTAGGCGTTTCAACGATAAGATATCGCCACCGCTTTCTACTAACATGGTCGCAGAGGTACGTCTTAAGGAATGACCAGAATAACAATCTGCATCTTCTAATTTTAGATATTTGGCAACTACTTTTGGCACATTACTGATAGTATTATGACCTATATTTTGCTTGGTTGGTTTACCACCATGAAATCTTATAAAAATCTTTGCATATCTGAAGTTGGTCGAGTGCCTGCATATTTTAACACTACTTTAAGCCACAGTGGATCAGTTATGACAAAGTTCCGGCTAGTGTCATTTTTACTATTTGGAATGGTTACTACGACAAGATCATTTCCTCGTACATCAACATCTCTGAACATTATTTTCACAAGTTCATCTGTTCTACAAGCCCCTGCTATTCCAACGACCAGAATTGCCTATAGAAAACTAGATTATTCTGTAAATTCTTAACAAAAATTTACTACATTTACCTTTGTAGAAAGAAAAAGTCATCAGGTGCTTCAGTCAAGAATTTTATAATTTGTTCTCTGGAAAAAACAGGTGCCTTTTTTTGCTTTGTATGATCTGTTTTGCCTTTTTAAAAAGATATAAGTTTTGGATACTTTCCGCAATCAATATTCTCTCAAATTGCAAGGGTAGATTTTAACATTGAAAATGTTGACCATAAAGTAGATGCCTTTTTTACATTTGCGTGCTCCGCTGAAGTTTATGTCCCTCGCTCGCTATCGCTCGGGACATAAACTTCAGCGGTCGAGCAATAATGACTTACTTCACTACCTAGGTTTATAATATACTATTATGAAAATTTGGAAAACATGGAATACATTATCAGACTTTTTTCAATATGTTCTCAATTTTCCCGAACAGCATGAGTACTGACGACGCCTCTGCTTTTCACGTTATTCCAAGATATGGCCAACGTTATCAAACCTACTCTAATCTATAGTTTCTATAGAAATTGAAGGTAACCTCGTCGGTCTTCCTCGAAGAGTTCTTTCCCCATATACTAATTTTAAGTAATTCACAGCATTCTTTTCTAAAATCTGTGCTAGAATTTGATCGCTTGCATGAATCATTTTCAATAAGACATATTCGTTTACCACAGCCATATCGATGATACTCGTAAATAAACACCAGTACCACTTTTTTACCTCTAATTGCTGTTTTATGCTTTTCTAGAAGCCAGTCATGGTGATCAACGCCTCCCATGTATTTGTTGTAGTTGCAAATTGCAGCAGGTTGAGAGATCATAACATGTTTCTCTTCTTTTTACTCCAACGCTGAACATTTACCATTGGCTCCACTTTGTCGAAATTCGTCCCCACCGCTACACATTTATTGTCGTTCCATCTAACAATCAGTTCTTGTTTATTTCGGCCGAATCTGAAATCATACGATCCTCTCTGATGTCGCTGCAAACCCTTTTATTACTTTAGATTACATCTATAATTGTTCCAGATGCCCTAAAACTCCTAGCTTTTAGATCAGCTAACAAGTATTAACTGGTGAAAAAAGTTACCAAAGTAAATGTAATGACTTGTAGGATCCTTGACAATAGATAACATTTTGTTTACAACCCTAGAATCAAGATAATCCTGTTACAATTTTTACTGAGCTCTCTTTGCCGCAATACAAAGAAAAATTGTAACGTCGCCGCATAATCCGAAACAAGAAATCCAACTAAAACTTTTATGTCATTCGGAGTGTTAGTAAAGTCGTGCTTATTTTTTTGGTTTCTAGCGTAACGCATAGTTTCAATGACATCAAACAAACAAGAGTAAAAAAACTGTTCAAAAAAATCGTTAGGCGTGAAATCCAATAAAGTAGTCATCAATAAATCACGATTTTGGGAAGCTGTATTTCCCAGAGTAAAGTTGGCATATTCTGGCTCTACTTTCTGACGAAGTTCAAGATTCTGCTTCCAATGTCATAGAATCCTCATAATTTATATCTTTTGGAATAAACACTTCAACTTGTCCCGAAACATCATCCACAATTGGCAGACTTGTGTCGTCGTGATCAACATTTTCTTCGTCGGTCAATTCATCAACGTCCGGAGGCTATACCAAAATGTCAGTCTCAATTTCTTTTGAATTAAAATATTCATAAGCTTCTTCCAAGTTTTTAAAAATTTTTCGGCTCATAATGAACTTAAAAATTAAAAATTCCGATAAAATTGTACAATGGGAACAATACAACACCCAGAGTCCTCATTTGAGGATACATCAAATTCTAACACAGTTTTGGCAAATTTATAAACAATACAACCAACACAACTGCATGCGTCAAAAACTATGTTTTTTATAATAGTAATGTGTATTATACAGGGTGACCCAAACTTCTGACATCGGAGGATAACTAACTGTGACTACCGTACATTCTTGGGTACATTGAAATTATTTTAATTGTAGTGACACCTGTCGTGCAGTAGTTCAAGTTTAGTGTCATGCATATGTCCAGTGACATTTGCTCTTTCGAATGGTGGTGAAGTTTTCTAATTTTTTATATCGTATTTCCATTTACACTGGTAAGAATCAACACGTGTCTTTGTGTTTTTGAGATTACTTGAAGTGAGTGAATATTATTAGAAATAGTGACCAAACGTGATTTTTAATTAATATTTCGTGGTTGGTATATGAATTCTAAGTACAATATATATTCATTAGATTACCGTCAAAGTGTTGCATATTTTCAATATATCATCGTAAATCTGTGTGTACTCAATTGAGTACAATGGGCATGGGCAGGGTAGGAAAGGTCTCTTTTTGTAACTTTTCAGTGCTCAATCTAAAATGAATTTTACAGAAATTTGCCCGACTTCATTTTATGGGAAAAAATTCGAAACCTTGGCAGCAGCATTAGATCCGATTGAAAATGCAAGACACACTGTACCAGAAGTAGAACTGTTATCATTCCGTCAAATGTCGATTATTAAACCGACGAGGAGGAATTCGACGATGATGAACTGATTACAACTGAACTACCTAAAGATGTTCCAAGCGAGTTAGAAGTTGACGTTAATGAACTGGAAAATAACAACAGTCTTGAGTATGGCGATCGTTCGGAAGATGAAAATGAAATTACTTTAAAAAAAGTGCCAAAAAACCGAAGAATCCAAAAAAATCAAAAGATGGCGAAACCTAAGTGGACTCGTAAACAAGTAAATATAGAGATAAAGGGCACCAATGGATCTGACACCCGTGTGGAGAAGGTTCAAACCAATGTTTACGCACGAGCAGCTAATAACGATACTTTCCAAATCACTTGTGACAAAATGAAGATTTTTATTGTATTTTTTCTGTTCACCGGCTATTACAGACTGCCCCGTGAACGTTTTTATTATGATTTAGATGAAGATGTAGGTATTCCATTTGTATCAAGTGTCGAAATAGGTTCAGCGAAATAAAGAACTACATTTATTTGGCTGACAATTCAAATATTGATAAAAATGATAAAATGTACAAGTTCCGGCCGCTAATGAACTTAATAAATGAAAAATTTCAACAGTGGGGCATTTTTCATGAACACTTGTCTATCGACGAGGAGATGATAAAGTACTGTGGACATTACTCTGCAAAACATTTCATCCGAAGTACACCAGTGCGCTTCGGTTACAAAAACTGGATGCTTTGCAGCTCCACTAGATACTGCTATGCATTTGACATACAGAGTGGAACAAAAGTCTGGAAACGCTCAATTATCTCACAAATAGGTAGTACGAATTGTACAACATTTTGGATAAGTATATTTAAGGATACGAAGATTCCAGATTTGACATCTGCAATGTTGCCAGATTTGCCGTTTTTCTGATATTATTACTAACTTTGGTTTTTTAAATAGATCACCCCCGTATATTGTATCATTATTGAAATGTCCCCTTCAATACGAGTTCAACCATAACGTAACACTCAATATTTCATAAAGTCAGGAAGGTCTTAAATTAAATGAAACTGTCCGTGCAAAATAGAATTCAAGTAATTAAATCTGGCAACATTGCCGATATCAAATCTGAAATCTTCGTATCCCAAAATATATTTATCCAAAATGTTGTACATGTTGTACAATTCGTACTACCCATTTGTGAGATAATTGAGCGTTTCCAGACTTTTGTTCTACTCTGTATACTGTGGTGCTCAGCCTTCAGCTGCACAAGATGGACGACTAAATATAAAATCTTCCCTTCCACTGGGATCGCAAGTAGTTTTAGACCTACTAAAAGCTATTGATTGTCCAACGGGCCACATTATATTTTTTGACAATTATTATTCAAGTCACGAACTTCTAAAGATTCTGAGAGAGCAAAATATAAGAGCGCTGGCACAGTGCGAGATAATCGTACAAAACGATGCCCACTTGTAACTTCCAAGAAAAAAAGGATCGGGGATATTATGATTACCGATATGATGAAGAAAATTCTCTGTTGTTTGTAAGATGGAACGATAACAGCGCAGTATCCTTGACCACAAACTATGATTCACTAGAACCAATGGGACAAGTTAAGCGGTGTTCTGCAATGAAGAAAGAAATAATTTCTGTATGGAAGCTATATACTACAACAAATCCAGATAGCAAAATGGACTTGTTATTATTTCGGCGAAATATAACTCGTCGTTATCTTTGCTCATATGGCAAAGCAATTCAGAGAAGACCAACCACAAATAGACCAGTTCAGTACCACGAAACATCTTGGAAGATCCTGCGGGTCATTATCCTCAAAAAATTCGACACCCACTTAGATGTCGTCAGTGCCACATAAGAGTTAGATGGAGATGTGAAAAATGTAAAGTGACGCTTTGCACTGAAAAAAGGGAATGGTTTAAAATATCTCATTGTCAAAATCAAATAAACTAATAAAATTGGTCATTTAATTGACCCAGTGTATTTAAAAAACTTGTCCTTTTTAGGGACCCTTCGGTGTTGGAGGTTGGGTTTTAAGTTGAACTGGCCGACGTTTCGCCCCTCAAGGGGGAGATTTTTCAAGGCTTCGTTCAATAAAAGTTGATAGTCCAAAATAAAAACACATTTAACATCCATAAATAAATAGATGAACGTCATATTAATTAAAAATAACACAATATAAAAAATTTAAAAATTCATTCATTGTATATCGTTCGTTTTGTTCGTTTTGTAGTGTAATTTATAGATGCATGTATTTTTTTATATTCAGTTTGTTCTCATAGTTTTGCTTTACTCACATATACAGGGTGTTAATACTAAGTGGTTACACCCGAAAATGGCAGTTAGATCTCATTAAAATAAACACCTTTTTTTAATTCCAATTTTTGATTTTGTACCCCGGTTCGTAGTTATAGCTCTTCTTTTGTTTTTCGAAAAATCGTCATAACTCCTGTATTTTAAGGACTATTAATAAAAATAAAAGTTTCTGAATTAGCTTTCGATTCTCTAGAACATTTGTATTTACAACTATTTTCTATTTTTCAAATAACAAAATGGCGACCGATCAAAATTTCAAACCAAAATATTTTGATAACCACTCGATAGATTTTTTAAAGTAAAACATTAAAAAATCAAAAATTGGAATTAAAAAAAGTTGTTTATTTTAATGAGATCTAACTGCCATTTTCGGGTGTAACCACTTAGTATTAACACCCTGTATGAAATTATAAAAATAAAAACCTTTTTAATTTTGAACCATATCCTTTTGTAAATTCATAATATCACGTCATTTAAAAAAGTTCATAAGTTAAATCCCTTGAATCCATTTGAACAAATAAAGGATATGAAACATAACTGCAACGTGACCGTTCTTAGAGAATAGATAATCCTACCATCTACGAACAAAGCAGTAATTTTCTGAATGTGCAACTTTTATTAATTAATTGTTTAATACGTGAGTACAATGACTGAACCAAATCTAATTGTTTTCCTTTTTCTAATATTAAGGATTTTATGTTTTTAATTAAGTTTTACTGAAAAGTAATATGTTAAAACGTAATGTCTAAAATAACACATAACTGACTTTTTAATTAAATTTGAGGCTACCCTTGCAAATGAACGATATCATTTTGTTAGAAATTAAAAAAAACTACATTTATTATAACAGAAAATGACATTTTTGCTTGTATTTAAATGAAAATGTAATGTAAGGCAATAGTGATGTAGCACAAAAGGTGAGCTGCTATTAAATTGGTATTATATTTAAAAGAATCTAATTTTATGCGAGGTTTACAGGATATTAAATTTATATAACATCATTCTTTTTCAGTGCCTTAGACTAATCTTGTTTATATACATTTTAAAGAATAGTATATTTAAAAAAACGGTTATTGTATTTAAAACGTGAAACCGGTTTTTTAAAATTCAATTAATGTTTCAAAAGGATTTTTGTTATTATGAGAAATATCAAAAGACAGTTCTCAATAACATACAATTAATATGTATTGTAATTACTAATAAATTGATGAAAATATTTCTTGTACGTACAATTTTCAATTCAATGTTCAAATAAAATCATTGACTAAAAAATTCAGACTTCACTTGTTATCAAAATAATTTTATCTACGACCACTATAGAAAATGATAAATAACGCATAATTAGTAGGCTAAGTATGTAATCAAAACGCACGCTGTGCGTTATGGTAAAAAATCGCACAGTTAGGGATTTTACTTTTCTAACTAAATAACTACAAGTGCGATCAAAGTCAAAACTTTAAGATACCAGCAATATACCAGGCAAAAACGCATTTTTAAACTAGAAAAAGATTGAAGTAACGATTTAAAAATTAAGCAGATATTACTTCTACGCGCGCCTTAAAGTTAGGCTAGTAAAATTGTATATAACCTCTTTGTTTCTGCGACGTACGAAATTTGTTTATTAATTATTTTACAAAATAGCAACTTCTTTAAGAGTACGAATTCAGGTAATACAGTAATAGGATAACATTTTATTTGGTTATATTGAATTGCATTCTTATAGGCAACATTTTGGACGCAATTGTGCAAGCAACTGGAGCATCGAAAACCAATTACTATTTAGAATCAAGCTCGGGTGATTGATTGTGAATAGAAATACATTTGCAAAAGCAAAGCTTAAACTTTCTTCTCAATATTCGGTGGTTATTAAAGATGACAAAAATATTGGATATCCGGGAAAGAAAATGTCATTTAGAAGTTTACTGTTACAATGGGATACGTAAGTTTAGTAGTAATATTCTATAACATATTTTCTTGTGTTTTATATAGGTAAAAAACATCTAATTTTTGGAAGATAATAATGAAACGACATAACATTGCGTCTTTTGCGTTTCTACATATGTTCGATCAGTAATTAAAAATCAGGATGACTATATCTTACAGGTTCGTTCTAAAGATTATAAACAATATTCTACTACATAATGTTATGTAACTTCTAGAGGAAACATATATACATAGATACTTAAGCTCATATTCTTAAGAACGTGGTAACAGGAAATACTATGTTTAACTTTAATGATGTTATAAAACTACTTAGACTTTGGAAGTGTTTATGAGAAGAAATGAGGAGAAGTTGAATACGACTACATAAATAAGGAACCCGTATGTGACAAACTCAAATATGAAGTGAATGGTGATCTCTTCAATATATATTATATTATACACATTAACATAATATATTGCAATCCTAATTACAAAAAGTTGTCAGTGGTATTCAGGTGGTTGTAGATAAAGTATAGTACATAATTCGAATTGTAAAGCAATTACGTACTCACAGTCGTACGTAATATGCATCTTACAATTCTCGTTACGTAATATACTTTTCTAGTTTTAAGCATTTTACTCTTCAACATTAATTAATTTTATCTATTGTTTGCACAGTTCTCCAAAATAAGAAGAAACTCCGCGCTTTTAATTAATGCAACTTGTCCAACTCCTACCAACAAAAAAAAAAATAAATGCAATTTAAAACATCAACCGGTGGAGTATGAGCAAAAAAAATTGAAAAAATGTAGTGGAAATCAAATTGAAACACAAACCTCATGAGAATTAAGTTATTTTTAGTTTAATTATACGAGGCTGGTTCAATAAATACACGTTCGAACGGTGGTACATGTAAGCGGTTTATTTACACTACAAAGACATGCATCCCACTGCTTCACAAGACGCTGTATACCGGTGTGGTACCAGTCCATTGGCTGTTCGCGGAACCATTTCGAAACTGCCTGCTTGACTTGAGCGTCCGACTGGAATCGCTGTCCCTTAAGTGCCTTCTTCAATGGTCCGAAGATATGGAAGTCACAGGGTGAAAGATCCGGGCTGTAAGGGGGTGCTCTAAAATCTCCCACCTCATCCGCTCCATCTGTGATTTGATGATGTTAGCTGTATGCGGCCTTGGCAAATCCGCTGTCGATTGTCGCCCATCTGTGAACTTCCGACACCATTCCACGACTGTGGTTTTTGAAGGACACTCTCCACCATAAACATTTTGCATTCTCCCATAAATCTGAACTGGAGTGTTGCCCTCAGCATGCAGAAACTGTATGACTGCTCGGTAATCGGTTTTGGACGCTCCAACTATAAGACCTGCCATAATGAAACGCGCACAACAACTGTCTCCTGTACGAATATCACGAGGATGTGTCACAATAGACAGCTATATAGCAGCCGCTGGCCTACGCAAATTTGTACGATTATAGCTCCACTAACAATCGTTTCACAGCGCTCGAACGTGTATTTATTGAACTAGCCTCGTAGATGTTTGGTTTTTAAAAAAATGGGGACTTTACTGTTATAATGAATTCATTATAAAAATTGAACTTGGGATCGACTTTATAAATAATAATTAGAAAAACTAAAATAAGTGCAACTCGTCTATTGGAATGGACTCAGTCCGATGTTGTCAAAACTCTTCTTACATGACAGTTATGTGATATACCGGAGAGCAGACTATATCTTTGTGAAACTCATAAATGTAATTATTAGTGATATTCACGACTCTTAAAAAAGATGATAGAAAGTCACTGACAAATTGAGGTTCCATCGCAATACACCAACATTTGCGATGGTTTTGGTTCTCAAACAAATTTTTATTTCCTTATCTTAATTTGGGACTCAACTTATAAGAAAAACCCAGAAAGGAAACTCTGTAATGATACACGTTTACTCTTTTATTGTATTTTTAATGCAATAACGCTTCAATTAAAGTGTCATAATTTATTTCTTCAATACGGTTTCTGATACCATAATTACCTGGAAGTATGCATATCACATACTATTCATAATCACTGTATATATGTATTGGTTCGCTTTTTTAAAAAAAAATTAATCTTTTGAAGCAGATCATCCACTTAAATTATATACAAAAATGAATATGGATACTAAATATCTAACATGTTAACAACCCATTCTACAACTAATTTTACCAGTTTCAGCAATTGAATCATGAACTCCTCATGAACAACCACAATAAAATTGGCTACAAAATGTTGTGAACTATATGGTCGTTACAATGGAAGGACTGAAATTATCAAAACTCAGACTCGACAACGGCTCCATCTGCCAATTTTTTGTAGATGTTCATATTCATCTTTTCCACAAAATATTTTTGATAGAATGCTCCATTTGATAGAAATTAAATAAAATTCTTATATTGAAACTGTAGGTTTGAAGACAAAAACCTCTATACGTTATTTTTGACCATTTCTAAGTGATCCAAAATATTTCTTATATGAGAAGTATCAATAGAGTTTTGAAGCACACTACTAACTAAATTCCTTGCATAAAGAACATTAATTTGATTCTAATAACTTATGATTAGAGAACTTTCATTTGGGTGTGTGTAATGTATGGTGCCCCAGAAGATCAGCATAACCTTGTATAGAGTGCTGACAAAACCGTGTGTGATTGAGAATTGGTTCGTTTTGGCAAAGTATTTGCTTCAAGATTTAGGAAAACCACCAAAACCTAAACATGCCAACCCTGACCAACCTTCGTATTCACTTCGGATGTAGGTCGTTCAAATCCATAAAACTTTACATAGTTTCATCATTATAAACTTTCCTTTAAACTTTGTTAATGAATAACTTGCATTTTTTAAATAGAACACCCTATATATTATGGCATTTTTTAAAAGCCACAAGGATGCTGATCAAACTGATGCCATATTGTTTTGGGTTATTCTTAATCGTTCTTCCACTACACGGAGTTAAATGAAAAAAAAGTGGTTTACTTCAGACGTTTGTATCAACCGATTTGTTTGAGATATCAATATCAGGTTTTGTGATAATAACTGCTTTTTTAGTGTAGATTGAGTTTATGCACGATGATAACAACTAACTGTTTTTTAACATACAGGGTGTTTATCTTTTGCGAAATTTCAAAATACTTTTTTTTCAAATGGAACACCCTGTATATTTTGAGTTTAGTGGATGCAGAATTTCATCAGCTTTGTTGAATGTATTGAACTGAATATGAACAGCGATTCAAAGTGTTTATTTTCATTGTAATGGTTTAAATTCTGTATGAATCTTTTAAACAACAATTTAATACAATCAACTATTCAATTTGGAATAAAATTTTAACATTTAAAAACATAATTAAATAGTTGGTTACATTACAAAATAAAAACCTTGAATCTCTTTATATGAACACCTTGCACTCGTGAAATATCAATCGCATCGAGAAAACCGCACTTCAAAATGTAGTGTCCGATGGGACACACTGTATAACATAGTGTTGTTAAAACAAAACGGTATTGGATCGTGTCAAAATAACCTTAGTTGCCACCTATGGTAAGAACTTGATCAGAGAGAGAAACTTTAAATAAACCTTTTCCTAGTTACTCAGATTTC
>JALBCR010001790.1:0-112500 GCA_030710515.1 Abscondita cerata | reverse complement strand
TCTCTTAATAACTATCCCATTTAAACACAACACTCCCCCCCCCCCTCCTCTTTTTTCTTTTTCTTATTTCCCCCCCCCCCCCTACTTCTTTATTTTAATTTATAATTATTCTTCCCCCTCTCTCTCTTTTTTTTCCCCTTACTAATTAACCCCCCCTTCCCACCAACCCACTTTGTTTTCTGCCCCCCCCCCCAACCAATCTCAAACCCAAACACAAAGCCCCCCCCCCCCTTTTTTTTTTTTTCTTTGCCTCCCCCTTTCCCCCTTTTCTCCCTCCTTTCTTTAAAGTTTTTTTCTTTTTCCCCTTTTTTTTTTTTTTTTTTTTCACTCCTTTCTTTTCTTTCCCTCCCCTCCCCTCTCCCTTCCCCTCCCCTTCTTCTCTCCTCCCCCCCTTCCCCCAAAAACACTCTCTCTCTGTTCTCCCCCCTCTCTTCTCTTTTTGTTATTTTTACAAAACTGTGTTAAAAAAAAAAATCTTTTTTAAAAACACCTTTTTTTTTTTTTTAAATCAAAATCCCCTTCCTTACAAGAGTTTTTTTACAAAATACATTATATTTACTAAATACACATTTGTCTTGGTGACTCGGCAAAATTTGAACCGTATAATTCTAATTTTCCTTCTAATGCTCTCGAAAATTTACAAACAACTTATCCTAACTTATTTAATAAAAGTGCGTGACTTAGAAATGAACTTTGCCTTTTGTATTCAGATGAAGATTTACAAAATACATCTTTACAACAGTTATTAAAGAAAATACATGAAAATAAGGACATTTTCTCAGAAGCTTATAAAGTACTTTGCCTGATATTAACAATTCCGTCAATGAGCGTATCTGTAGAAAGAAGCTTTCCTTTCTTAAAAGAATAAAACTTATTCTAGAAATACGATTTCCCAGGACAGACTATCTTCTTTGGCAAATATATATATATTCACAAAGAACTGTTAGAAGAACTTAAAATACAAGTTCCTTTTTATGACGAAATTACACAAGTACAAGTACAAGTAAAATAGGAGAATCGATTTAATTTATAAAAATTGGTAAGTACTTAATTTCTAAAATTTCATATTAAAGGTTTTTGATATTTGGCTCTTCGTCTATAATTTCGACCACGAGCCGCCACTGTGTATAGGTATTAATTTGAAAACTGAAAAACAGGTAATTTATTTAATCACAAAATACTACAAACTTAATTATTTATGGTACAATTAAAATATAAATTTCAATTTTGGTACACAGTAGGAGTATTGTAATTTTTGGTGACAACAACTGTCAAGGTTTGCCGCGGATAAACTTGAAAAAACTGCTGACAGCTGTTGTCATACAGTTTGTCATCTAGAAACCATTTGTAATTCATAATTACGCGTTTCTGATTGGTGGAAATTAAGACGAAGGATATGGTCGCAATAATACATTTAGTTCTACTTAGTTTGTAAGAAAACTGTCAAATTAAGATTTTTTCGGCTTGTTTTACATTTTTTTTATGTAAAAATAAGTCAATAAACAACTTTATCGTAAATATTACGGAAATTTCGTGCTAATATTGTACAAATGTATGTCTATTAGCAGGACTGGGTCACCTAGACCCCCGTGTTGTGTAAAGTCGTATAATAAACATGTTGTGTATAGTATAAATTGACAGAGAATTAAAAACTACATTAGAAACAATTAAAAGAAATCAAAGGTGCCATTTAAAAAAATGAGTTACAACAATTTGAAAAATATGAAAATTAACGCTCTCGTACAAAATAAGTATGGCGAATTAGAAAGACCTTTTAAACTATTTAAAAACTATTAACTTTCATCTACGAATTTACAAAAACAAATTCTGCAACTTCCAAAAGCACTAGTTTTGTAACCATTTCTTTCTGAAGCTAAATTCTTAAAGAAATTGCTCTAAAATTGCATCAATCAATTTAAAACATATTTTTCATCTAAATCAAGTCTTCATCGAACAGAATAAAAAAAATTGGTGGTTTCTTATTTAAAACAGTGTAACTTTATGCTGTCCAACGAAAACTAAACACCCTGTATAAACATTTTTTTTAAATATGCAGGTTTCTAATAGAAATGAGTACAGTACTAAACATTTTATCCTAACACTTATACGAAGGCACTAGAAACCGAGGCCGGAGTAAAGGCGAACCCTGTCTAGGTAAGTTTATTTATTTATTTATTCGTATGGTACATTCATGAAATTTAAAACTTGGACACCACAATTTCTGTAAACAAAAGTTTGCACATTGTGAAGCGGGCTTAAGGGTATCATTTACAATTCTAACAGCAGGTAGTCTCACCAGGGGTTATCTTATAGAAGGACTGTAGAATGAATCATTACACTAAGCACGTTTTAGAAAATAAGTAATTTACGTTGCTTACTTAATTTTTTTCTTTAAAGAATATATTTGAAGGTATCGCTAATTAAACACCATAGCTCGATTAATTATCGAATCAAAATGACCAATGTAACAACCCTTAGAGCAACATGACTCAAAGGAAGTAAATTAAACAAGCAAGGATATTCTATTGTTATTGAAACTTATTCATAAAGTAAAAGCCATTTCCTTATAATGCTAATGGACAGGATTTTCTTTTAAGTATTAAGATTACAATAGAGGACTTATAAAATTTCGAAAATATCTAATTATAAATATTTACACTGCAATTGCGCTTTTTCCTTAATAATTTCTTAGCAATAACATACACGTTCTTGGTTTTAAGTTGTCATAAATTTGATATGATATAAATTTGTGTTTCTAATATTACATCACAAACTAATCTTTATTCGCCAAAAATTGTTGCTTAAGTTGTAAAGCTTCGTACACACCTGAACAACAAACCGAGCAACAAACATAACAACGAACCGAAAGTCAAACAGAACGACAAACGATCTTTTATGATTTCCACAATCCGAACAACAAACGGAACGTTTGTGCTGTTCCCATAATTATTTTCAGTAGTTTTCAGTTCATATATATTTATTATTGAGAAGAGAAAATTGCGGAAAACAAGAAGATAGTGCCAACCAAATTTTTACGCACAAAGAAGAGTAAAAAATTATAATTTACTTCGCTTTTTTTATTTTGAAATTTCCCGCCCAAATGATGCTAATAGGGACATCATTTTTTTCTTGCATTCTTAAACACTGATTAATTTAAAACATTTTTCTTCTGTCAACTCCATAATATTACCTAAAACACAACAAACCCACAAAAGGGAGGACAAAAATAAATAATTTAATTCTCCCGCATAAGTTTGTTCGCCGTTTTGTTTAGATTCGTCCAAACCTGCAAACGCATTCGCGCGCATTTTCTTTGATGTCGGAGAAAAAACCGACAAGTTGCGGGAACGCCGCAAACCGTTCGTGGAACAATCAGGACTTGCGAATCTGTTCTAAAATTCGTACGTAGCACCGTCCAAATTAATGTTCCGATTGCCGTTCGGTTCGTTGTTCTGTTTGTTCCTCGGTTTGTTGTTCAGGTGTGTACGAAGCTTTACAATAAGCATATTAATATGAACTATATCTTATGAAAGGAGAGTTATGTAACTATAATTAACGACTTAACGTTACGTTAGTAGATTCCATTTACTATTTACACATATTTTCTTGGAACATTCGATAATTAACTATCGGGATATGATGACCCTATACTTCGCAGGTTGTGCGCAACTGGATACAAGCAAATAACTTGGAGCTGTTACCCTGGCCAGCAAAAAGCCCAGATTTTAACATTATCGAAAATGTTTGGGCTCGAATACTTGCTGTTATCCGAAGACAACAAGGGCCAAATTTTATACCAGTAAACCGTAATGCACTAATTGCAGCCATTGATACCGCATGGGAAACGATTAATATTAATTATATTGATACCTTGATAGCGTCAATGAGCAGACGCCTCCAAGAATGTATCAATAATAATGGAGGTCACACCCATTATTGATTTCTTATATTTATTTATATAGTAATACCTTTATTTAAAAAAAACGTTTTCATTTAATTTTAAACTATAACTTGGTATCTTAATTATAATTATGTAATAAATTCTTGTCAAAAACTAAATATATACGTTGACAATAAGAATTGCCTTAGTTTTTATTTTCACTTTTTATATTAACTACAGAAAAAAATGAAACGTCATAAAATATACATTTTGTAAGGACTAAATATTATGAATAGAGAGTTTAATGATTTTTTTAATAACTTACAATAATTAGTAGGTTAGATTTATTTAAAAATAAGTAATAATCAGTCAACCCAAATAACCATGTTTAGTTTTTTGATTTAATTTAAAAGTTATTGCTTGTAGACGTTTTTTAAATCAAAATTATTTCTAATTTTATTTTGTAAACATTTCCTAAACAAAATTTTGATTCGATAATTAATCGAGCTATGGTGTTTAATTAGCGATACCTTCAAATATATTCTTTAAAGAAAAAAATTAAGTAAGCAACGTAAATTACCTATTTTCTAAAACGTGCTTAGTGTAATGATTCATTCTACAGTCCTTCTATAAGATAACCCCTGCTGAGACTACCTGCTGTTAGAATTGTAAATGATACCCTTAAGCCCGCTTCACAATGTGCAAACTTTTGTTTACAGAAATTGTGGTGTCCAAGTTTTAAATTTCATGAGTGTACATTATACAAATATTGTATTGTGATGTAAGTGTTATATATGGTGTCCCAGAAGATCAGTACAAACCTGTATAGTGTGGTGACGAAACCGTGTGCAATAGTGGATTGGTTCGTCATAAAAAGCATTTACTTCAAGATTTACAAAACCACTAAAACCTAAACATGCCAACCCTTACCCACCCTAGTATTCACATGTAATAATATTTATTAAGTGTGTAAACATTATAAAAGGTAAATAAGAACATAAAATATAACAGCACAGCCATTGCATGACGACATACAAGGTGCGTTCCGAAAGTAATGCAATTGAATTTCCCGCGCCGCTCCTATTGGTCGAGTGGGATCGGACTACTTGGAGTAGGTGGTGGGGATCCTTAGCTTTGCCGCGAAACCGGTCTCAGTGCTCGCCAAACTGTGGAAGTGGCAGGACGTCAGTTATTGTGAACCTCTGCGCGCCGACCGTGTCACGGAAAAAATGGAATCGACGATCGAGCAACGTTAGGCGATTAAGTTTTGTGCTAAACTGAATAAATCTCTTGAGGAGACTTCGAAATTGATTCGAGAGGCGTACGGAAACTCTGCTCTATCCTACTTACAAGTTTCTAGGTGGTTAAAGGCCTTTAAGGAGGGCCGGGAACTCTCTGGGCGACCGTCAACTAGCAAAACCAACAACAATGTGGCTCGTGCTGAACAATTGTTCGACTCTGACCGTCGATTGAGTATCAAGATGGTTGCCAATGAAATAAACTTGTCATCTACTGTTGTGCTTCGCATTGTTACTGAAGATTTAGAGATGAGGAAAGTGTGCGCCAAGCTCGTGCCCAAGGTGTTGTCAAACGACCAAAAGACCAACTGAGTGGAAATTTCAAGTGAACTTTCGCAACGTGTTGAAATTGAACATGATTATTTGGACGTCATCACTGGTGATGAAACCTGGGTTTTCCAATACGACCCAGAAACAAAACGCCAAAGCTCTGCGTGGCACACCGACCAGTCCCCCAAGCCCAAAAAGGCAAGAATGAGCAAATCAAAAGTGAAAACAATGCTCATTGTCTTTTTCGACAGCAAAGGAGTGGTCCATAAGGAGTTTCTTCCACAAGGACAGACAGTTAACGCTGTCTACTGCGTGGATGTGCTGGAAAGACTCCGAAAAAGGGTCGTCAAGACGCGAAAAGACATCTCCGCTACTTGGCAACTCCATCACGACAACGCGCCTTGCCACAACACAAGGTGCCAACGCTGCCCCACCCCTCCTATAGTCCTGACGTCGCCCCAGCAGACTTTTTTTGTTTCCTCGAATTAAGGCAGCCCTGAAAGGAACCCGTTTTTCGTCCATAGAAGAGACCCGAAAACGCCTTCCAGGGTGCATACCGATCATGGCAGTGTCGCTGGAAAAAATGTGTAGAAACCCAAGGACAGTACTTTGAAGAATTTTAAGAGTATGTGCAAATCTGTTCAATAACTTACTTAATAAGTACATTACTTTAGGAACGCACGCTATATAATGGACCGGTCCAAGCGCCAGTCACGACAATGACAAACAAAATAGTAGGTTATAGAAATAGCAAAACAAAATAACGGAAAAACAGATAATCAAGGCAAGAATACACAATATTGCTGAACTTCAGATGTCCTTCAGATTCGTAAGCCATAATATTGCTTCATCCGTTAAATTATGAATGTTTGGAAACCCTCCTTTAAACTTCGTTAATTGACAATCCTCTACAATGTGTGTAACGGTTTCTGGTTCGTTTCCACAGTCACAATTTGGATTAGAAATCGCACCCCATTTGAAAAACATAGAGTTGCATTTTGAATGGCCTGTTCTTATGCGATTTACTTTTGACCAAATTTTCTTTTTGATCAAAGCCCGGGACTTCTATTGTTGGATCATCAATGAGATGTTTATTGAAAACATCAACTCCAGACCATAATTTTTTCCACTCTTCAACTTCAGAAAAAGCCGTACTTAAGTAGTCTTGCAACCATATAAGACTTCGAGATTTAAGTCTTTTAGCAGGAGGGTTGTCAATGTCATTCCAAATTGGTAACTTTTTGTTAAGTTGGCATTTATCCCATTCTCGTTTTAACGCAGCTTTTCGTCGAATGTTCGATGGAGTAATATTACAAAGAACAGGAAGCCAATCGAGGAAGTAGATTTAATGGTTCCACTAATTATACGCATAGTGCAATTCAACTGGGCATCTATTTTTTTTATGATAACTATTCAACCAGACAGGAGCACAATATTCTGTTGTAGAATAAACTAATGCCAATGCAGCTGTACGAAGTGTCTTTGCATCTGCTCCCCAAGTTGTTCCAGTTAATTTTTGAATGACATTATTTCTTGTTTTCATTTTTTGTTTGACTTTTTCTAAATGATCTTTGTAAATTAAAAACGTATCTAAAGTTACTCCCAGATAAACTGGGTTAAAATTATGGTTTAACTTTGTATTATTAAAGATAACATTAAGTTTTCTACTTTTTTCTCTATTACTTAAATGAAAACAAGAAACCTCTGTCTTTTTAAGATTGGGGCATAATCGCCATTCTTTGAAATAATTTTCCATAATACGCAAATCATCAGATAGTTTATTTTCAATTTCGAAAAAATCTGAATGTTGAAATGAAATTGCCATATCATCGGCGTAGACGAATTTTCGACATTGTGAAGAAGGAAGATCAGAAATATATACATTTAAAAGAATAGGTGCAAGAACCGATCCCTGTGGAAGACCATTATTTAAAAATCTAAATTTACTGCTTTTATCTCCAACAAAAACTCTAAACTTCCGATTAGACAACATATTTTCAATAAAAGAAATAATTTTGGAACAAGGAATGACGTTAAACAATTTAAAAAGTAAACCTTCTTTCCACACGGTATCGTATGCAGCAGTTAAATCTAAAAAGGCAACTCCAGTTTTAAGTTTTTCTGAAATCCAGCTTCGATATGTGTTGTTAATGCCAATACTTCATCACAACAACTTCTACCGGATCGAAATCCTGCTTGTTCAATTAGTAATTTCTCTTCAATTAACGGATTAATTCTTTGAAAAATCAATCTTTCCAAAACCTTATAAATTACACTTAACAAACTTATTGGACGATAAGAACAGTTGGATCTGTAGGAGATTTATTTTTCTTTAAAATTGCCACGACTTTACATTTCTTTAAATCTGTTGGTAACTTACCTGTATTATAAATATCATTGAGAAAAATAAGTAGCCACTTCAAAGAATAAGTTCCCAAATTTTTCAGAAATTCTGGATGTATTCCATCAAACCCAGCAGCTTTCTTTGATTTGGTCTTTTTTAATGCATGTTTTAGCTCTTCTACAGTAAAAGGTCTAGATATATCTTCTGAGATAGGTGTAGATTTTCTTCTCTTTTGTAGACACTTTTTCATCTTTGTTATAGTCGTTAAGTCCACTTTTACTGAGTTTGTAATACAGTGTAAAGTAAGGGTCACAAGTAAACCGCCAAAACAATGGTAATTGGTTTTTCTCGCTAAGGTAACTTGATTCGATTGATATACTAGTAATTTAACATTTTATCTTATAAAGAGATAAGCAGGGAAGGGGATATCGCGATGACAAATTTTATAACTGCTAAGATCTTGCTTAGAAAACCGTTTTAATTAACTCTTTTTCAAAAATTTCAAAAATAATGGAACGCTGCAGATAGTTCAATTCAGTTTATTTGTTTTAAACTAATCAATAATATAAAAAAAAACTCTCAAAAGAACACAAAATTATTTTCCAAACACGACCAAAAATATTTATTATTATTATTATTCAAATAGATTAGCTTAGGATATATTAAAATGCAAATATTGAAGCCAATTCGGCTTCTTCCTTCCTTATTATGACTGATAAGACAAAAATCCCATAAAGCCAAATTATACCGTAACACACAAACCATAAAATGATTTGCGATTCAACACTAGATGTCGCAACTTTTATTGTTCAATTGTTCAACAAAATGATGTTTTCAAATCTTTCGAAGATACATGCTACCCTTTATGTTCCTTTATAGCAGTTACGCTCCCTGGCCCTAGTGGTTAACTTACGAACTTCAAAGTAATTTCCAGACATATATCTTTATTTACACTGATGTTTTCTTAAATCTCTAGGATTTACCATTTTCAACATATAACTAATGGAACGAGCATTCTCCGTTTAAGTTGTTTAAAAATGATGGTTCCAAAAAGATTGACAGAAATAAAAATATAACTTCATCAAAGTAAAATAAGAATAAACTTATAACTCGAACTGATCGTCAATGCGCAATCTCGGTTTGATGGTAATAAATATAATAAAATAATAATAACGGATGACAAGTAGGTACTATTTTATTTGACACATAAAAATTTTAAGTTAGTCAAAAAATGCTTTGAAATTGAAAGTTTACATGTCGTTTTATATGTTTTTACTCAAAAAACAAGGATAACATCAAAAACAAATTTCGTTTCCTTGTACGCACAGTTTTGATACTAACTTAACGTAAACGTCAAATAACGGCATGTCAATGTCATTTGTGTATAAAAGACCAAAATAAACGTACGCAACCTGAATCAACAAATAAATAGGTAAATAACGAATGTTTGGTATCAGTGCTCATATTTATTCTTTAAATTACAGACGACGGCCATTTTGTGATTTAATGCATACATGAAGTCATCGGGATAAGTCAAACGAATAGACTTTACTGTATGCTCGTTCCGCTAGTTATATCTTCTAAGGTCATGACAGAAGCTATGTCAACAACTACATGAGATAGGATGACGTTTAAATGACAAAATTTTTAGAGAATATTGAGTGCGCTAAAATTTCATTTTCAAATCACTGCTATCTCAAATAATTTTCAAAAAATTTGAAAAAACTACAAATTGCCTATTGTTACTTTTGGCTATATTTCTTAGATTAATTTTGTAACATTATTTTGTTTTCGAAGTATTTCCTCAAATTACACAACGTAAAGTACCAGTCGTCGTACTACTGCTTTATAAAGCTCATGGAATTTTAACGTAGACTTTCAGTTGACGAGCGGATATAGTTGCGCTAGACTTGCCTTATAATCCAATTTTTTTCTTTGACCTGGAGGCCAAATAAATAGAACAATTTGATTCAAATTTGATATTTACGATTTTCTACAGGTTGTTCACAAGTACTTTTTTTCTATCCCAAAAATTAATATTGTAAAATTGAAAAAATTGATTTTCTCAAAAACGGCTTTAACGATCTTCCTAAACATGTGCACACATATAGTACATTACAATGTTTACAAAATGGCTACCTTCATTTTCCCACACAAAACTCAATTACGGGAGAATTTCATCTATTAAGTAAAATGTGTGTCTTGCGACATCTCGTGTAAACATAGACACGTATGAATAGTATAAACTAAGAAAAATGCAACAGTTAACTGTAACTGCATGTGTGTTTTAAAGTGTCAAAGCGTTATCTAAGCGATAGCTTTAATGCTTGTAACACACGTTGCCGATAAAGCCAAGATAACTTTTACAGAAGTACACACGCAACAAAAGAACACCTGATGCAGCACTTCGCTCTTATTGTGAGCTCATCAGAGGTGTATACTTAAGTGCGGTATACGACTGTACCCTTAAAAGACCAACCGCTGTCTTGTACAGTTGGTTAAACCAATTTTGATTGGCTTAAAGAATGATCTAGAAAATTGGTACGTGGTCAATAAATTATGTTGTCAGCTTCTTCAAGGGTGCTTCCATCTCTGACGTTAAATGTAGATTTTTTGGGTGTTCTTGAGGATCGGATTTCAGATCTGGTTAAGCCTTAAGGTTTCTTCCCTTCCGTTGAAGTTTTCGGAATGGTTTCTCTAACCAATTTAATACTCAAGAGTATCTTGTGATTCCCATTACTAAGCGCATGTTCAGCTACCGCTGATTTCTCGGTGTGTCTCAGACGGCAGCTTGTTCGATATTCTCTAAGTTTAGTTCTTATCCCATCGATCTATTGGAGGTTCCGGCTGCTGATACAGGGTCCCTTCCGCCATTTTTAGATCTGTCGCTCTGCTGAATCTTCTTGCTTGGTTTGAAGATAGAACTTTTCCTATGCGGACTAGGACTTTGGATATGTACGGAAGATATGAGTATGAGTTTCAGGTGTTCAAGTACAGCCTGAAGATTCAATGATTCACAAATTCTTCAAGCTCGTTCCATCAGGGTTTTGATGTTTTCATGTTTATCGCTTAGGTGGTGTTTTGATATGCTATTGTTTAACGAAAATTGCTACTCCACCTGTACCCCAGTCAATAGGGCAAATAATTAGTAAATTATTGACAAAAATAATAGTAGAACATCGCCTGCGCCATAAATAGTATAAAGTACCTTAAATTCATGTTTTATACCGAAAATGAATATATAGTTAATTAACATTTATATGCAAAGAAACGTGTTTTTTTCAACTTTTTTTTTCCTGAGTAAAAAGTAATAAACCAATGTGTAATGGTGTAAAAAGGAAAGTTATAGAAGATAAAAATACAAATAAAATGAGCACCAATTGGACTCAATCAGGTAATAACTTTTCATGAAAATAGGAAAAAGTGAAATATTTTGGTTTTTCTTTTTAAATTCGTAGAACCGTCATTTTTTGAGATGTAGCATAAATCTTTCAGGAAATAGGAGGTAGAAGCCGATTGAAATATAAAGAACCTGTCACGTGACCTGCGCCGTGAACGAAAATGAAACGGACGAGTCTACTGTTCACATTAAGGGGCAACAACGACGTGTATTTCGTAATTTCGTTTGTAGTGTTATTCAAATTATACCCTAGTTTAATAAATACATTTATAGTAAGGTATATTTTTATGATTTGCGTTGAAGAAGTGTTTCAAAATTTGATTTCGTTTTAACACTTCCTCGATCCAACCCTACTTTACGTTTAAACAATTTTTTACGGCGCTACTGAATTGAAGGTCAAATAAATCGTTCGCGCAGATTGATTCACGTGACAGGTTCTTTACATTTCAATCGTCCTCTAATAATACGTACTTAGTGTGTGCAAAACCTTGCAATTATTAGGCAATTAGTTTATGCACAATTGCGATTTAAATTTTTTAAAGCAATATATTCAATCGAGGCTGAATGCTCGTGTGATCATCCAATTGTCAAAAATAAAAAGTATTGTAAAAGTTGAAATAAAAAGGAACAAAACGTATATTCTCATTTATCGATAAAATGATATTTAACACCCAATAAATGCATGCAAAGATGACTGAAAATGATCGAGTGTAAGCATACGGCGGAGTAGTGGGGGTACCTGTCCGCTAGCGCCGTTTGAGGGGATTGAGATTTATATAAGTTGCGCTGCGGACAGGTACTCCCACTACTTCCCCCGTTTTCTCTCACTCGGCCATTTTCAGTCATCTTTGCATGCAGTTTTTGCGTGTTAAATATCATTTTATCGAAAAATCAGGATATACGTTTTGTTTCTTTCTATTTCAACCTTACATATTTTTTATTTTTGACACTTAGATGATCACACGAGCATTCAGCCTCGATTGAATATATTGCTTTAAAAAATTCGAATCGCAATTGTGCATAAACTAATTTCCCGACAATTGCAGGGTTTTGCACACACTAAATACGTACACTCATGAAATTTAAAACTTGGACACCACAATTTCTGTAAACAAAAGTTTGCACATTGTGAAGCGGGCTTAAGGGTATCATTTACAATTCTAACAGCAGGTAGTCTCAGCAGGGGTTATCTTATAGAATCATTACACTAAGCACATTTTAGAAAATAGGTAATTTACGTTGCTTACTTAATTTTTTCTTTAAAGAATATATTTGAAGGTATCGCTAATTAAACACCATAGTTCGATTAATTATCGAATCAAAATTTTGTTCAGGAAATGTTTACAAAACAAAATTAGAAATAATTTTGATTTAAAAACGTCTACAAGCAATAACTTTTAAATTAAATCAATAAACTAAACATGGTTATTTGGGTTGACTGATTATTACTTATTTTTAAATAAATCTAACCTACTAATTATTGTAAGTTATTAAAAAAATCATTAAACTCTCTATTCATAATATTTAGTCCTTACAAAATGTATATTTTATGACGTTTCATTTTTTTCTGTAGTTAATATAAAAAGTGAAAATAAAAACTAAGGCAATTCTTATTGTCAACGTATATATTTAGTTTTTGACAAGAATTTATTACATAATTATAATTAAGATACCAAGTTATAGTTCAAAATTAAATGAAAACTTTTTTTTAAATAAAGGTATTACTATATAAATAAATATAAGAAATCAATAATGGGTGTGACCTCCATTATTATTGATACATTCTTGGAGGCGTCTGCTCATTGACGCTATCAAGGTATCAATATAATTAATATTAATCGTTTCCCATGCGGTATCAATGGCTGCAATTAGTGCATTACGGTTTACTGGTATAAAATTTGGCCCTTGTTGTCTTCGGATAACAGCAAGTATTCGAGCCCAAACATTTTCGATAATGTTAAAATCTGGGCTTTTTGCTGGCCAGGGTAACAGCTCCAAGTTATTTGCTTGTATCCAGTTGCGCACAACCTGCGAAGTATAGGGTCATCATATCCCGATAGTTAATTATCGAATGTTCCAAGAAAATATGTGTAAATAGTAAATGGAATCTACTAACGTAACGTTAAGTCGTTAATTATAGTTACATAACTCTCCTTTCATAAGATATAGTTCATATTAATATGCTTATTGTAAAGCTTCGTACACACCTGAACAACAAACCGAGGAACAAACAGAACAACGAACCGAACGGCAATCGGAACATTAATTTGACGGTGCTACGTACGAATTTTAGAACAGATTCGCAAGTCCTGATTGTTCCACGAACGGTTTGCGGCGCTCCCGCAACTTGTCGGTTTTTCTCCGACATCAAAGAAAATGCGCGCGAATGCGTTTGCAGGTTTGGACGAATCTAAACAAAACGGCGAACAAACTTATGCGGGAGAATTAAATTATTTATTTTTTGTCATCCCTTTTGTGGGTTTGTTGTGTTTTAGGTAATATTATGGAGTTGACAGAAGAAAAATGTTTTAAATTAATCAGTGTTTAAGAATGCAAGAAAAAATGATGTCCCTATTAGCATCATTTGGGCGGGAAATTTCCAAAATAAAAAAAAAGCGAAGTAAATTATAATTTTTTACTCTTCTTTGTGCGTAAAAATTTGGTTGGCACTATCTTCTTGTTTTCCGCAATTTTCTCTTCTTAATATTAAATATATATGAACTGAAAAATACTGAAAATGATTATGGTAACAGCACAAACGTTCCGTTTGTTGTTCGTATTGTGGAAATCATAAAAGATCGTTTGTCGTTCTGTTTGACTTTCGGTTCGTTGTTATGTTTGTTGCTCGGTTTGTTGTTCAGGTGTGTACGAACCTTTACAACTTAAGCAACAATTTTTTTGGCGAATAAAGATTAGTTTGTGATGTAATATTAGAAACACAAATTTATATCATGTCAAATTTATGACAACTTAAAAACCAAGAACGTGTATGTTATTCCTAAGAAATTATTAAGTAAAAAGCGCAATTGCAGTGTAAATATTTATAATTAGATATTTTCGAAAGTATAAGTCCTCTATTGTAATCTTAATACGTAAAAGAAAATCCTGTCCATTAGCATTATAAGGAAATGGCTTTTACTTTATGAATAAGTTTCAATAACAATAGAATATCCTTGCTTGTTTAATTTACATCCTTTGAGTCATATTGCTATTCACGTATGTTAGATATACCAAAAAGCACCGTAGGGCATTACCGAGTAAAATGGAATCCTGAACACACTTTGGAAAGAGCCATCAGAAGTGGTAGATCTAAAGTATCTACACGTGCTCAAGATCTCGAGTTGTTTTATTACGTAACAGGGCTATAGCAGATACACATTTTCCCGGATGCCGTATAACTGCACAAAAAGTATTAAAGGAGATGGGAATAAAGAAGTATAATGCTGTTACGAAAGAAGTTCTCAGTGACGAAAATATGAGACGACGTCTGGAATTTGCAAGGCGATATGTGAACGAACCTTTGGAATTTTGGAATCGAGTGATTTTTAGCGACGAAAAAACGTTCAATAGCCGCAACGATGGACCACTAAAAGTTTTTAGAATGGAAGGAACTCGTTACGAAAATAATCACATATGTCCTAAAAACGAAGTGGTTATTTTTCTGTGAATGTGTGGGGTTGGGTTAGCGCGCGGGGTCCAGGAGTTTGTTGGGCTATCGATGGACGTCGTGATTCTGCTGCGTATTTAGATATTTTGGAAACTATTATGAAACCTTCAGTCGAAGTGTTTTATCCAGACGAAGATTATATTTTCCAACAAGTAAGTATTCTTATTTCACTATACTTTCTCCAAAAAATAGTTCAGGATCTGTTGAATTAACATTTTCATAATGTATTTTTGTTGTTAAAGGACAACGCCCCTATTCATACTTCGCGGGTTGTGCGCAATTGGATAAGAGAAAATAACTTGGAGCTGTTACCCTGGCCAGCAAAAAGCCCAGATTTTAACATTATCGAAAATGTTTGGGCTCGAATACTTGCTGTTATCCGAAGACAACAAGGGCCAAATTTTATACCAGTAAACCGTAATGCACTAATTGCAGCCATTGATACCGCATGGGAAACGATTAATATTAATTATATTGATACCTTGATAGCGTCAATGAGCAGACGCCTCCAAGAATGTATCAATAATAATGGAGGTCACACCCATTATTGATTTCTTATATTTATTTATATAGTAATACCTTTATTTAAAAAAAGGTTTTTCATTTAATTTTAAACTATAACTTGGTATCTTAATTATAATTATGTAATAAATTCTTGTCAAAAAACTAAATATATACGTTGACAATAAGAATTGCCTTCTTTTTTATTTTCACTTTTTATATTAACTACAGAAAAAATGAAACGTCATAAAATATACATTTTGTAAGGACTAAATATTATGAATAGAGAGTTTAATTTGGTTTATTAGATAGTCAATTGACAAAGCCTTGAAATCGTGGCCTGTCGTAAGTGTAGTTATTAATGATTTACCATTAAAACTAGTAAAGTATTTATTCGTGTCGGTGCTTTCGTTGTCTGATATTTTTTTGAACTAACCATGTAAATAAATAGATTCTTGGATATTGTATTCGTTTCCGTATTTCACGGAATATTTTTGTTTGAAGATGTATTTTCGCTTGTCAAATTATAATAATATAATACCTGTTCTTTTCCAATATCGATGTAGCTGACATGTGATCTAAATTTCTTTTAGTTGCCATTACTACTTAACATCATCATTATAATAACTTATAAATATTTTAATAAATTGATAAACTTTGTAAACGTTTATTTGCACGTTGACATCGTTACTTACTCACATGATCGTCCACCAAGAGGTCTCGTAACTCTAGAATTTGTAGATTATACTGACACAAGAAAAAATCCGTCCTGAACCGACCAATGCCTCAAAAAGTTCATAAAATTTAGTGTTTAGAGTGTTTGCATAATAACGAGGAAAAAGGCTATTTGAGAAGAGTACCTATATAATTTTTTTCAAATAAAAATTAGCAAAAGGTGTTGTTTAAATAATTTTATGGTCAACCAGCCAACTTCGTGCTGTTTATGATAAAGTTTTTTGGTCATAATGTGCCTCTTTATGTACTAGATTCTTTTGTTACTTTTCCGAAGGCTGCCAATGCCAAACGTGAATGTCAGAATAAATGTGTGGATTTTAAGAGTAAAAAATGTCAATTTATAAAGACAAGCAAAGACGACTAGATATACGTCGGTATGACAAATCCTTTCTGCAGTCATATCTGTCTGAGTAAAATCATACAGCTGACCATAAAATCTTGTATCCAACTCGTCCATAACCTCGTTTTATGATCTCGCCACAGTTATGGCTTCGCTCCTTCGTTGCTCGGTCATAATTCTGTGGCTCGTCAATAAAAAGTAGATTATGGAGTTGTTGCATAAATAGCTGTTCTTGTGCATTAAGTATTTATTTAGTACTTTATTTAAAAATATTTTCAATTATATTAACTACAAAAAAATGAAACAAGAATGACGAAAACAATATTTTTCTAATTTTTATGTAATTGTATATACCTATATAAAAAATTACGTATTTATTTAACCATATGTTTAGAAATACCTTTAATCGATATATCCTGATGTATCCACGACAAGGACTAAAACTAATACACTAATGAATAGTAAACACCATAAGTAAAATTATAAATAATAAACAACAATAACACTAGAAAATTAAATACTAAATTGATTATCGTTGAAACAATTTAAATACCAACAAATAATAGAAATTGCTAATCTTAAAGTGTACATAGTTTATACCTACCATATATATACATACATAATGTAATAGAACATGAAACTATTCCTATTATTTGCCCTACAATTATGAATTCAACAGACGATTTAGATGTTTCCTCTAATATCATTAATATATAATTGAATAGAATCGTAGGCAAAGTTAATTCATACCATTTTCACTTTAATCAATTTATTATAATGAATGTGATTTGAAGGTAAATCGAAACCAACTGTTACAGCAACTTTCAAACTAGTAACAGATAAAAGTAACGATTTCAGGAGAAATCTGCGATTACCCCATTTGGAAATCTCATTAATTGTCTCTTATCTTAAATCGACCAATATAGAAAGAGAATAAAATCTACAAATGAGAAAGTTTCATAGAAAAAAATTTTGCGACTGAATTGGAGAAATGGCTAGAAAACTAAGTCTCTATCTTTACTGCAGTAACAGTTCATTAAAGTTAAGAAAGTTTTTAACTTTTAATATCCAGCTGGTGTATATCTTAGTCCTTAACATTAATTTTTTAAAAGTTTCGGTAACAAGTTTATTATCTCACACGACGTATTACCTTTTAAAATTTATTAAGCGACTTACACTTTATACAGTTAGATTAGAACAAAAACACGAATGTTTAAATTAAATTCTTTTTTAATAAATTCTGAGGAAAATTTAAAAAAGCTTTAACGTATACGTTTAAAAAGTATACTATTGTGTAATTAAGTAAAAATCAATTACAAGAAATTTATTTTGTGTAATTAATTATTTTTTGAGATAATTAAAAAGAATTGCCTCCTAGGCGTTTTGATTAAATTTTTTAAGTATTTGTAAGAAATCAATTACTTATTTCGTTTCAAAGGAGTAATTTTACCTCAAACCTTTAGACTAGCTGGTATTTTCATGCTACTGGGCTTTGCAATGTCGTTTTACTATAGCTTAAAATATTATTGCTTTTTTTAATTAATTTTTAAACGTTATGCAAACATAGTGAAAAAAAGAGAAAGAAAACTAGAAATTCAATTATGTTTTCAACTTCTAACTACAACACCAATAGAACATTTAGAAAAAAATTGTCACTTATTGTTTCAGAAATAAAAGAAATGAATGAAATAATAGAATACTTATTTTATTAACAAATTATCTTTTAAGTTTTAGGTTACATAATTTTTTCCAAAGCGTATAAAAACTTCTCAAACAAATTTTCGATAGCTTTGAAAATGTGATTACTGAGATATAACAATCACGTCACACTAATTATTGTAACAATATCTCCACCAGTATTAATTTTACAAAACAGTTGAAGAAGAAAAGTTGTTGGAACCATTTTTTTCTAAAATGCAATTTTATTTTCGCTTATCGGGGCGATGTGTAGTTCTGTGGTAAACGCTTGTTTTTATTAATGATTTATTTTCTGTAGATGAAAGATCAAAATTTTATATGCTGATGATTCAACTTTGAACAATAAATCCAAAGCTTGATTTGATCTTACCAGAGAGTCATGTGATGCACTTGAAACAAGTAACATGACTTTCAACTTACAGCTAAATGATAAATAAGACGCAATTACAAAAAATAATATGACTTCAGGAGTCCTTATTGACCAAAAATGGACGTGGTTTGATCTAATTTGAGTAACAGCAAATCTAAAAAAAATACTAAAATGCTTGTTTTTCATTAATTCATTTTAACATTTCCTGTGTAATAACCTTGAGCTAAACGATACATGTCACTTTTTAAAATTGGTGATCATACAGATTATGCTAGACATAATAAAACATGCTTTTTGGGCCTGTTGATGGATGAATGGTGGTAGCTGTAGTTCTTGAAGGGGCTAGATGAAAGTGTGGAGTGTGATACCTAATTATTCTTTTCTTCAAGATTCGTTTGATTTCAATAGCAAGGTGCGAGTATTGGTCTTCTTATGATACTTTTGAGATAGGTTGCTGTGCAGTGGAACAGCTATGTCAATGAGATATGTGAGGTCCTGTTTCTTATGCTGCAATGTTATATCTGGTCTATTGCATATGATTGTTTTGTCTCTGTGTATGGTGATGTCCCAGTAGAGTTTGTATTTATCGTTTTCAAAGATGGTTTGAGGTGTGTAATTATAATAGGACGTGTCATTTGTGATAAGGTTGCATGTTTGAGGTATTGCTTGATGAATAATTTTGGCTGCTATGTCGTGTTTTGTCTTTATCGTCTTGCAGATTTTGATCTTTAATTATATATTTTTTCTTCTAGTTGCGGATCATTATTAGCTGATCTTGGATGACTATTATGAATCTTTTAGTTTCTGGAGAGTGGTATCCTGTTTGTAGCCACTTATATGGGTGTTGTTTACTGATATGGCCTTGATTGACTATATATTAGTTTTTGGAAGCTTGTGGGATCATGGTCATTTGAAATGGATTGTGAGGAGAGGTTTAGAGAAGTGTAGTTAGTACCTGATTTTATTATCGATGTATGAAGTAGCGTAGTTTTTAATTGAAAACATTTGTACGTTTCATTTTCTTTAATGTTTTCTAGTGTTTCATCGTTAAATGTTTTTGTGTCTGTCATGTCCCCATTTTTCTTTTAGGATATTTACTGATTTGTATTTATTGACACTTAACTCCATTTTTATATCTGCTGAAAGTTCTTTGGTCATTTCTAAGAGTAATTTCATCTGGGTTGATTAGGTGCATAGAGTTTGAGCCATATACAGACTGTTTCATTAAGCTTGCTATACGGCCATATCTCGAAAACTATTGAGTATAGAAATTCGGGAAAAACAATTTTATTACTAAAAAGGCTATAAGAAAATCCTGGAAATTATTTTCAAGTTCCGAATTACACCGCAACGGGGCGCAATTGACAGGGCAAAGAATAAAATTTAAGATTTCTCCGAAAATTTTCATATGCTCCTGAATGTCTAATAATTTAAATGACTATATTTTCTAAATGACTTATCAGGCTTGTTTGTAAAAAAATGTTAGTGTTTTCAAATACCGTATCCATCGGCACTCGACAATTTCAAATAAAATTGCTAGAGGGCGCAGTTTGCAATAATAACGGTTTTTTTTATTTTGCCACGAAAATTCAAATCATACAGTATAATTTTGATGTCATAATCGGAAAGTAGATTAAATTTGCTAGAGAAATTGCAGTTCAATATCTTTGCCCGTTTCAGAGTTATTGTCAAAAGTTTACATTTTTCACACTTTAATTTGATAATATGGTTATTTTCTTAGTTTCAGGGAATTTTTGGTTTAGTTTTATGGTTGTGTAGGTTTGTCACTCATTTCAGTGGTACAAAACTACATTTAAATTAAAAACACCCCACAAATAACTTCTAATAAGGCATATATGCTGATGCTGTTTTAAAAAGTAAATTAAAATAAGTAATCATGAAACAAAAAGGTTTCAATGGAGATTAACAAATAGGGATAAGTAACTGTCAACAGTTTTAATTTTGATGCTAAAAAAACTTTGTTTTTGATTCTTTTTGAATTTCGTATTACTTATTTTCCAAATTTGTGCTAATCCATCAATAATGGCTTACACTAATACCGAAGCTTACGATATGTTCGCCGTCTATGTTCAGTGTTTCGAAAATGCCCCTATCGCAGCACGTGAATATGCTGTCAGGTATCCTGAACGAAGATACTATAACAAGAGGATATTTTGACAACTAGCAGTACGTTTAAGGCAAACGTTCAGTCCCTTTTAGAAGACGTCCGTCAAGGAATGGAGAAAAAATGATTAACGTTCTTGCATGCGTGGAAGCGAATCCAAATTTAAGCCAAGGGAAGTATCCTTAAAAGTAGGAATAAGCCACGTTTCGGTGTTTTGAATTTTAAAAGACGTTAAACTACTTCCCTACCATATGGTTTTGCACCAGGTTCTGTCAGAAGCTGATTTTGACAGGCGGCTCGAGTATTGCCAATCCTCATTGGATGCTCGAACTGGATCACCAAAACAGGTGGAGTGTAAACGTTTAGTGTGGTATTTTAAGCCACAGATTTATTGGAGCGTATATTTTTGACAATCATTCTAATGGGGAATCATATTTGAACTTTTTATAAAATTATTTGCCTATCCTTTTTTAAGATGTTACCACTGACTTAAGGTTATCCATGTGGTATCAACATGACGGATGCCCTGCACACTTTTTGCAATGGTCCGTGATGTTTTAAATGCTATTAATGTGATCAATTGGTACACGATAATCAGACTGTTTTTAGAGGTCATAGAACATGCAATTTGTTAAAATGTTTTACCGAATTTTCATTAAAGTTATTATGATGATTATTTTTGTTTGATTGCAACTACAATGTCTTAGTTTTAGTTAATTTTTAATACTTGAAAATGATACCAAGTGTACCAATTGATCACATTAATATCAACAATCCTTTAGCACCTTTGGAAAAACTGATTTTTTTTTAATGTTAATTTATTACCCGGATAGCTGGATTGGAAGGGATAGTTTGTGTCCTTGGCCACCCAGATCTTCGGATTTAACAGCATTAAATTTTTATTTGTGGAGCCAAAATAAAAGGAATTGTTTATAAAACGCGAACAACCACACGGGACCACATGATTGGGTAAATTGAATACGCTATAAATTCTATTTCACGAGCTGAAATTGAAACAGCTATTAACAAATGTAGGACAAATATTGTTAATTGTATTTTGCAAAATGGAGGTCATTTTGAACATTTATAAAAGCGTTTCCATTAATCTCTTGAAAACTTTAATGCTAAATGTTGTTATTGTTGTGTTGGCCTTAAACACGCTCCAAATGTCGTCTTTTACATAATGTGGACTAGTCGTAAACCTAGATAAAGTGTGAAGGGAGGCATGAAATATAACATAATATCAAAAATAATTGTTGCTAATCCTAAGTACAAAGCTACAAAACTAAGAAAATAAGCATTTTTTTAAATTAAAGTGTAAAAAATGTAATCTTTTGTCAATAATTCTGAAACGGGCGAAGATATCGAACTACGGTTTTCGAGTTTTCTCTAGCAAATTTAACCTACTTTCCGATTATGACATCACAATTATGCTGTATCATTTGAATTCTCGTGGCAAAATTGAAAAAAACTATTATTATTACGAACTGCGCCCTCTAGCAATTTTATTTGCAACTGTCGAGTGCCGATGGATACGGTATGTGAAAACAATGACATTTCTCTTACAAATAAGTTTGAGTTTGTTGTAACCAGATAAATCATTTAGAAAATACAGTACTTTAAATTATTAGACATCGTGGGGCTTCTCCTTGTTTTATTTAGGCCGGTACGCCAATGACCCTCAAACAACACTTATGCGGAATTATTCAGGCTTTCATAATGACGTTATTAAAGCTTTATATAAAAATTTTCGGAGAAATCTTGAATTTTATGCCACGCCCTGTCAATTGCGCTCCCTTGCGGTAAAATTAATTTCCAGGATTTTCTCGTATCCGTTTTAGTAATAAAAAGATTTTTTCCCAAATTTCTATACCCAATAGTTCTCGAGATATGGCCGCGTACCAAGCTTAATGAACCAGCCAGTATACTGTGTCCAAGATAAGGATTCTCACTATGGGGATCTCGGAAATGAAAAATTTGTGTAATTAGGTGACCAGTAAAATGACATAAAAAATTGATGGCGTGTTTTTTTGTTTTTGAGATATTTGAAAAAAATGGAATTTCTATTTTGTTTTTTTCTAGCAAAAATACAAACACTTCATCATGACAACTTGATACGGACTTTAACATGGCATAGTCAGTTTTTCAATCGGACGTTTCGTATTTTTATTATCATTTCCGAGATCCCCATAGTGAGAATCCTTATCTTGGACACAGTGTATCGTACATGATTGAGTTTATTTTGAACAATTTTTTTACTTTTGATTTGGAATCCGTGTTTTGTACTATTTAATGCGTTGGATAGTGCGCTTATGGAATTTTCCTTTGTTTATTATGATTTCAGCAGTCTTAATGTATTGTGTGGGTGTTTTAAGTTGTCATGACATTAGATGAAAAGGTTTTATTATTATTTTATTATTGTTATTATTGTTATTATTATTATTATCATTATTATCATTATTAAATGTAATGATCTTGTGATAGGGAAAATCATTTGGAGGATTATTTTACTATATTTTGTGCACACACATTTTATTTAGCGTATGCTAACGCTAGTATTTTATGGTTCAGTCTAACCCATATATTCAGAGATTGATGTATCCACTTTAGGGCTAGTTTACGTAACAGTTGCATCTAGAGCTGAGTAGATATTTGTGTTATTTAAATTACCTTCTTTAATTGTACACCACTATATTTTTTTTGTTCTGTTTTAATATTGTTACATTTGTGTTAAAGCAAGTTTAGGATGGTACCTTGCATTACCTTTTTTGGAAATTATCCAACTAGTGATTTTTACATCAAAACTCTTGGTGTTTGTTTAACGTAACTGATACGAATATAACGTGCTTTTCTGAAGACATCCAGGTACCGTACACATTAAAATAAATGAGAGTATCATTTAATGATCATAAAGTATTAAGGAGTACTTTTGCAAAAACCGTTTTTATCGAAAAATGTTGAAATCATGATAAATAAATTTTATTTTTTCGCCTTTCACATATTCATTTCTGATCGCACTGTGTATCAAACTGTGTCCTTTAAATTGTTTATAATATATTATTATATTCAAGTTTTAACATCATAAGTATAAATTTGCAGTTGAAAACTCTAGTACAGTAGAACATTTAAAGAGAAAACATCCAACTCATCATCCTTCACCTCCAACAAATGAAGATTTAGTGCTTACAATTGATAAAAAAGGACGTTTACAGAGCAATTATGTCATTTCCTAAGATTTAAGACCACAACACCTCAAGGATTTAATTGGAAAATCAGCTGAAGAAGCAGGACAAGAATTACTGTCCAAATTACCAATTTATGCAACTTCATGTTATCTAGAAGAGTAAATAACAAAGTGACATGGCCAACTAGGAATAACCATTCACATTAAAAGAAATCAATAGCATTTGTGCAACAAAAAAAAATTTGAATTGCCAATATTTCGAAAACCATGAATTTTTTGAATAGACAACCTTGTACAAAGTTAGCTTATTTTTGATGCTAAATAAGATAAAATTATAAAAACATGGTGCTTGCATTTAAAAAAAATGACTTTTGACGTGTTTCTGAATTTAATTTTAATCATTTTTTTGATCGCCCTGTATTAATTTATTATCAAAATATCGACATAGCCCACTAAAATAGGTCCCCTGCTACAAGGAAACCTATTTCAATTAAATAATAAAGGCATTAGTAAGGAAAATTTTATAATTTTGTTTAGGCCTGAAAACGTCATTTTTGACATAAAATTTAAAATAAGTCCAAAACAGTTAGACTTAGGTATAGGACATTATACACAAAATGTGTCTAGAATTTTGTGCAAAATCCAAAAATAGAATAATATATAGGGTGTTCCATTTAAAATAAGCAAGTTGACACCTACTTCCGGTATAACCGGAAGTGCCACAATCTTGAAAATATTTTAACGGAACTGCCCCCGTTGATGTTAGTATACTACCAAATGTCCAAATTTTTTCAATGTACAGTTTTTCTATAATCTATCGATGGCGTTCCCGGTGGGACACCCAATATATTATTGACTAGATTTATTGCAGTTAAATTTATATAAATTCAGAAATATTCATATAATATAATGTAATATAATATGTATTAATTACTACGAATCCTAATGAAAAAAATAATCGTTTAACATTGTAACATTTCCGTGTATATTACAGCACTGTTTGTATTTATAGAGATTAATAAGGTAACATCAATCTCCTAACATATTTAAAATTAAGAATTTAAAATGTATGAATAATGAGTGGGGTAATTAATTTAGAAAAATACTACTGTGATACTATGTAATTATGCAACAGGAATACAAGTAGTGAAGGAAAAACGTTGTATCTTTTAACTTTGTAAATCGTGAATACATTAAGTTATTGTTGCAAAATCTAATTAAACAACAAGAGCTAAGTTTTTTCAGAGAACAGTAAAGCAAGCAGACTTGACCCTAATTAATTTTTAACTCGTTTCCATCGGACAAAATTTAATTGTTTTTCTCGTTTTCGCGTTGAATGCGGGGTGTTTGATGTAAATTAGAACGGCATTAATTTTTAAATTAAGGTATTAACTTATCTAACGCTTATGCCATTATTTTTGCTCAATGCAATTAAAAAAGATTATTAAAGCATGTTAAATTTGTATTTATGTGCATAAAAACGTTTTTTTGTTTTAGGTAATGGTTTAAGTATTCTAAAATTGCAATTTCTATATAATTTGTTTTGACATTAAAAACGTTTTTTTCAGTTAATTAATACAAAATTGCGAGCTTGTATTATACACGTAATATTTGTCTGACACCAGTGAACCAAAATTATTATTATTTTTAAAAAGGAACACCAATAATGAAAAAAAGTACCACATGCGTATAAAATGTTTTCTACCACACACTTTTTGAGCAAAATCGTTCGTCGCGAACTTGGCAATTAAAATAAAGCAATTATAAATTTAAGTTATAATAAATTTAACGCCTTAAAGAGAATTCATTTTAGTTATCTGCAATTTTTTACAACAAATTAACTAAGTAAAACCAGTTATTAAAGGTAATCACGTAATCATGCTTTTGATTTAAATCGGTAGATATAAGAAGCGACTTTGTCGTGGTTGTGGTAGAATTTTGATTTTGTATTTATTTCTATTAAAATTATGGTGATAAATATGCTATAAAATGTACAAATTCAAACATAAAAAAAACAAAAAGTAAGCATTTAGAAAAAAAAGTTATACTACATCGACAAAGTCCCAAGTTTTGTCTTTCATAAAACATTAAGTTTTACTTTAAACATTTAAAATTAAAAGCTGTTTTAAAGGTACTTATAGTGCATGGTTTCGCGATGGCGCGCTGCTAGTATGTATTCCTCTTAATATGAACATTTTTGTCGTAAAAGAAATAAGTTTGGTATACTTATATGTAGTGTTGGGGCACTTCAACAAAAAACTTCTGAGGATTTAAGACTTAAGCATTAAGAAAAATTATTCAAAGTCAAAAAATAAATATTTCATTATAAACAACAAGTAAGAGACGTCGTAACAAATTTAAAACAAGAAACTCACTTAATGAACTAACTAAAACATACAATCAGAAATTTTACGTAGAAAAAAAAACATGCCACGTTAGATGAACTGAATGGCGGATCTTTTGAATACATGTGTTGGTGTTGGGCATTCTAGCGTAGGGAATGCGAGCTCGTGCGGCATGAATAAAGCGGGAGAGAGTGTCGTAAGCGATAGCGAAGTGAAAGCCCGAAGGTTTTTCCTAATTTTCCAATTGATTTTTTATTTAAAATTAAATAAAATATTACTATACCGCCTACAATTTATAATTCAGAAGTGGGATTACTCAACACATAAAGTGAAAATGCAAAGTAGATGTGGTTGAAAAAAAAACGAGCGAGGATGTGTACGCCTAATGGCGGATATGGAAGCATCTTGCAAAAGTTAGCGGAACAAAATGCGGTTTTGTACTGGAACGTCAGTCGGAAGGTGCAGATCGTGAAGGCCAAATGAGTGCTCCAAGTCCCTATATCCATCGCCCTGGGTAGTGATTATTTAACCAATCACGAGGACCACGACCGTAATCAGCTGGATAGTCATCTAGTTATGCCTTCACTAATTATCAGGAGAACATCGTCCAGTAAGTTTCTTAGATCTAGAGAGTAATTTGTTTTAGTAGCTCCTAATGTGTGGTAGTTAATCTATATTTATTTGACTAACAACTAAGTTAACATTTGAAACGTGCCCATTATTTCCACAGTTGGTTAGTCTTTATCACCAAGCTACTTTGAAGGATCAAAATTACATCAAGGTCTTCATCTTTACTTCAATTTGCTAAGCGTTGATTGAAAAACTTGATACGCAAACTAACTCATATGAATAAAATGTACCAAATATTGCAGACAAGTAGGCGACTTTAACGTTGGTTTCGTCACTGTTTACATAAATGGCTATTATGTAAAGTTAAATTACAATATTTTAAACGAGTCTCATATAATGATAAATATCCCAATGATTGAGGCTTTCTGGTCGGAGCGGTAGTGGAGTGAATTATTTAGAACTAATAAAACTCCATCTAATTTTTGCAGTCAACGTTTCGGCCAGGACAAAAACTTATTTATTAGAAAGAAAATCAGAAATTAATACAATTAATTCACAATAAGTTTAGGTATTAAAAAAGGTGTTATGATTTATATACTATGGAACAAATTACTTAATTTAACTATTAATAACTAAGAAAAATTAAGAACTAAGTATCACAGTAATTGTTGTCTAGAAATTTTAGAAAAAGATAATTCTTGTATAAAAAGTTTGAAAAAAAAGAAGACCAAAGACGTGTCTTATCTTAAAATAGATAGGAGTCAAATCTTCCACTAAATGTATAATTAAAAAAAAGTTTGTTTTGAATATCTCAAAAACTGGTTGAGATATTGTCAAATGCTAGCGATTTTCTTAATCAGCGTCGGAAAATACATATGATTCACAACTAAAATTTGAAAATCTAAAAGTGAGTGGCATATTCGGAATCAGCGTTAAAAAAAATATAACAATCACATGTGAAATTTAACCCATCACAACGGGAACGAACAACGACGAATGAAACGACGCATATAATAGAGATCCTAGTAACCAAACTCTAAGTTTCGTTGAAAAGCCACTAATGTACGGCTCATAACACTAACAATTTGATTAAAAATTGCCACCCCCTGACGGAACTTTGGGGTCATTTGTTGGCAGGGTTATAAGAACTGGCTTACAATGACCAACATATAAAAAATCTGCGGTAGTACAATCCCATAATTGCGAATGTTTAATGTTTTTGCTTAATTTTTACACTTAGAAATAAAATTGCTACCCCTTGACGGCACTTTGGGGTAATTTTTTGGCAGGGTTATAAGAACTGGGTTACAATGACCAACATATAAAAAATCTGCGGGAGTGCAATCCCATAATTGCGAATGTTTAAAGTTTTTGCTCAATTTGAACAATTTGATTAAAAAATGCCAAGCCCTGACGGAACTTTGGGGTCATTTGTTGGCAGGGTTATAACAACTACCTTATAATGACCAACATATAAAAAATCTGCGGGAGTACAATCCCATAATTGCGAATGTTTAAAGTTTTTGCTCAATTTGAACAATTTGATTAAAAAATGTCACTCCCTGACGGCACTTTGGGGTCATTTGTTGGCAAGGTTATAAGCACTGGCTTACAATGACCAACATATACAAAATCTGCGGGGATACAATCCTATAATTGCGAATGTTTAAAATTTTTGTTTAAATTTAACAATTTGATTAAAAATTGCCAAGCCCTGACGGAACTTTGGGGTCATTTGTTAGCAGGGTTATAACAACTACCTTACAATGACCAACATATAAAAAATCTGCGGGGGTACAATCCCATAATTGCGAATGTTTAATGTTTTTGCTTAATTTTTACACTTAGAATTAAAATTGCTACCCCCTGACGGCACTTTGGGGTAATTTTTTGGCAGGGTTATAAGAACTAGCTTACAATGACCAACATATAAAAAATCTGCGGGGGTACAATCCCATAATTGCGAATGTTTAATGTTTTTGCTTAATTTTTACACTTAGAATTAAAATTGCTACCCCCTGACGGCACTTTGGGGTAATTTTTTGGCAGGGTTATAAGAACTAGCTTACAATGACCAACATATAAAAAATCTGCTGGAGTACAATCTCATAATTGCGAATGTTTAAAGTTTTTGCTCAAATTTAACACTTTGATTAAAAATTGTCACCCCCTGACGGCACTTTGGGGTCATTTGTTACCAGGGTTATAACAACCAGCTTACAATGACCAACATATAAAAATCTGCAGGGGGTACAATTGAATTTTTAAATTCAAATGCATTTCATTTCAAATCCAAATATAACTTTACGCCGGTATAGTATTTAAGTATAATCCTTGTAAAGGAAATTAATTACGCGCGGTACCGCTTTAGCTTTAAGGATGCGTTTAATGTAAAAAAAACACGACCGTGGTGTAAGCGAAGAGTTGTAGAATAACTGGCATTTTAATAATCCCACACGTAGTTCTTCTTTTTTTAAAAACTTTCCCTTTCAAGTGCTTACGTTTTCCCGGATTTTCCGTAAATGTTTGTGTACATTTAGAAAAGATCTGGGTGGCGCCCAATAAAACCTCAAATCTGACGCGTGATAAGGACCTTTTAGTCATCGGTAAATGTAAGTGAGAGACATCTTCTTAGACCCCGCCCTCGCCGTTGATTTAGTTTGGAATTTTGTGCCATGTTGCATTTCGAGTTACATGGCGTAACAACTTACAGCCATAATACTGTAAGTTTGGTTCGCATACCTCAAAAACTGGTGGAAATATTGTAAAATGGTAGTGATTTTCTTAATACATATAATTCACAATTAAATTTTTTTCGAATTTTTCAAACTTTAAAGTCGAATATCTCGAAAACTGTTCGAGATATCGAAAAGTGAGGGCATATTTGGAATCAGCGTTAAAAAATACATAAGAGCCACATGTCAAATATAATTCATCACAACGGAAACCTGCAGCAGACACCCTGCAACGGACAACGATGACGGGAACGACGTACAGAATAGCGATCCTATTAACCAAACTGTAAGTTTGATTGAAAAGTTCTGGTTCCATCATATACCGGGTGACCCAATCAAACTACAAAGTTCGATTGCTCTGTTATTAAACAAGGTATAGACTTCTGTTTTTTTTTATTTAGTAGATACCCGTTAGTTGCACTTTTTAAAAATATTCTTCCCATATAAAGGTGGTCCTAAACTAGGTAATTGGACCAAAGTTGGTTTTTTTAATGGAACATCTTGTATATCTACGTATATTTGAATACTCTCTTGAAAAACAACTTGAGTTTGTATACATGATTAGGTCTAGCGTTAACTGACATTTAATGTGAAAAAAGTCCCATCTTTGACAAATCACAGCACTGACACCCTTTGTTATTTCTTTTCCATATTTTCGCAATTGATCGCCTATTATAGTTAAATATTCTAACACCTGATCCCTGCTGACGTTTTTTTAATACTATACAGGGTGGTCGAAAACACAAAATTATCTATTTCTCATTTTTTTTTAAATGGAACACCCTTTATACCGATGAGTTATTCGAATGCGATCTTTAAAAACTTTCTAATGATATTGCACACTTGGGTACTAGGGCCGGAACTTTTTGATATATTCCACAAAGGGTATTAAAAATATCAATTAATGAAAATGCTTAATTGCAATTAACATTAATATTTTTTGCCGAACTTTCACTCAAAATAGGAATAACACTAAAACTGGTATACACACATTTCGAGTAAGACGGGATCTGTTTTTGGTAATAATTTTTACAAAAGTTATTGCGGTCTTTAATCATTTGACAACTTCAAATTTTAATGATTTATTGATAACTTTCAAAAAAAAACAACATTCAACTTCTTCCTAGTTCAGTAAAAACATTTCCTTGTTGTTCTAAGCACATTTACAAACGTCGGACGAACGAAAACTTAACGCGCCTGGGAACAAGTAGAAAAATTAAACGCAAAACATCGGCTATTCTTATTTTCATTTCTTCTGCCATTGTCGGTCGATTTCTGTAAACTTGATCTTTAAGGAAATGTTTTTGAACACTTACTGAACTAGGGAGAAGTTGAATGTTGGTCTTTTAAGTTTTTTTGAAAGTTATCCATAAATTATTAAAATTAGCATTTGATGTCGTTAAATCATATTAAAGACGTGAATACATCACTACAACGCCGCAATATCTTTTTTTGTAAAATTATTACCATAAAGATATCCTGTCTCACTCGAAATGTGTGTATACCAATTTTAGTGCTACTCTTATTTTGAGTGAAAGTTCCGCAAAAAATAATAATTGTAGAATATATCAAAAAATTTCGGTCTTAACACCTAAGTGTGTTATATCGTTAAAAAGCTCTTAAAAATCGCATTCGAATGACACATCGGTATATAGGGTGTTCCATTTGAAAAATTGAGAAAAAAGTAATGTTGTGTTTTTGACCACCCTGTATAGCATTAAAAAAAAAACGTTAGCAGGGATCAAATTTCAGAATTTTTGTCTATAATGCAAGACCAATTGCGAAAAGATGGACAAAAAATAACAAAGGGTGTAAGTGCTGTGACTTTGGTCCAGTTACCTAGTTGGACCACCTGAATTTGGGAAAAATATTTTTTAAAAGTGCAACAATGGATATCTATTAAATAAAAACACCAGAAGTCGATATCTTGTTTATTAATGGAGCAATCAAACTTTGTAGTTTAGTTGGGTCACCCGGTATACAGGGTGAACCACGCTTAACGGGACGTAGTTTACTGGGAAAAGGTAAAATGATATTAAAAAATTATTTGGCAGAAGTACGTAGGTTAGTGATGGCTACTTTTCTAAATTAGTCTGACATATACAGAGTGTTCCATATATATATATATATATATATATATATATATATATATATATATACCCATTCTTTATACTTATCGATTTAAATGACTTTGTTTGCGAAATTAGTATGGTTTAAATATATTCATTACACTTAATCGCCAAAAAATTAGTTAACGCATTTTTGTCTATTAATTTCCAATTAGGGGGCCGTCGATACGAATTATTGTGATATAAAGTTTATTTACAGGGTGTTGTTAATTTAGAGTTTCATGACAATACAATATTTATACAATTACTACGTTGTTCTAAATGGAACACCCTGTATTTTGCTACTGTAATAAAACGGTTAAACAATCGTAGTGATTTGAAAGGAAAAGGATTGCATCTCAGTAAAAGTAGTGACGTATTTGGCAAAAACGTTGTCGGAGTTGCACTTAGCTGTCTAAGTGAATTTTATAGGTTATAATTTAAAAAAAAACACTTTTTGGAGTTTTTTTTTTAATAATTGCTTTTACTTATCATTTTCTTTCTTCATAAATATAACATACAAAAGAAAGTATTTGTACATTTACATCCAAACATATGCGCACTTCGAAGATAAACTACACAAATTAATTTTGACAGCTACAGAGACATTTATAAACACCCGGCAACACTGTGTCAACATTCAACACAAGAAAAACCTGGCAACTTTCAATACACTATTAACTGTCAAATAATTATGACATACAAAAAAAATTTTTGGGCGTTAGATTGGTATGAATTTTTACGTCATACGTGACGTGCAACCAAAGTAAGATTGCCATTACTATACTTACATTTATATAATGTTTGGCTAATTGGCTAACAAATTTCTAATATGTCAGATTCAAATATATTTAATTAAAGCTATGAATTAATATGATAATTTTTTGGTTGTAAATAATTCAAGTTTAACAACTCGCATGGAAAGTTAACGACAGCTGTATATTTTACTATGGAAATGATATAATACATTGTTCCACTGAAAACTAAGTTGGGATTTGAAATAGTTTTCCTCTTTCTAATATATGAAATTAAAAAGCAGTTTGAAATATTCCAAATTGTTAGGTTAATTTACGTTGAGCCAAAAAGTAATTTGCTCTAGCCCCCATTTCAATTAAGTTTGATAACGGTATGAAAACTGCAAACATATAATATAAAAGTAAATGTAAAGTAAAATATTCCAAATGGTCTAATGATAAAACTGCTAATGTCCAGTCATGTAATAGGTACATCCCATAAATAACATAAACTTTAAAGCAAAAAGCTTGAAATGAGCTCACCTTCAAAATTGCGAAGCAAAAAAAGTTAAAAAATACTCCTAATTATTAACCTCTTCATACACGATTTTGCGCTTGAAACGCTAATTAAAAAATACTATTAGTTAGACATGTACATTTCAAATGCTAAAATACACATATGTAAGAAATACTTGACATCAAGTTTTGAAATATGAAACTATTTATTCCATTGGTAAGATGAATAAAATGCAAAAGATATATTAAAAAGTTTGAGTATGAACATAAAAAGGGATAAAAAAATTTGATATTCCAATTCAATAAGAAAACTTAATTGAATTAAAACTTTTTTTCAGTAAGTCGAATACAGTTGTTCATTAGCAAATGAAACCACATTTTTAAAATGCTTGATATTAATTTATGGAGTAAACCGTAAAAGGTTATTAGTAATGTGTCCCACCTAATTACAACTAAATATGAGAGCGCGAAGAGAGGAATCTGCAAATAAATTAAGAACGAGCCCATTAAAGCAAAAGTTTTAAAGGCAAAGTTTGAATGAGAAAGGAATTCATTAGAAAAGGAAAGTATTCTACTGTAATGAAAAGAGAAGTTAATTAGGAGTTGTAAAACAAAGTTCAATTCAATGCATACTCAGCTTCATATGTAAATAGTAACCTATAGTTCATATTTTCCAAGACATTTAAAAGAATATATGTTAAATAAATATTCTTACTAATTATTTAACAAATACGACTTTTTCGGAAAATGGGGAAATGAGCACTCTACTCTCATACAATCAGTTATAATAGCAGATGCTAATAATATATTTAATATTGGTTTTAGTTACGACTAATATAAAGTATCAGAACTTGTTTAATGGCATTTCAATAAATTCATAAACATTAGCTTTTATCTAATTTGAAAAAAACCTATGAATGCGGAACTATATAAAAGTTTATGTTCCAGATTAATATTAGCCTTTCTCCAAAAAATTGGAGATAAAAAGTATTTAAATTTCATGATACGAATTAATTCCTCCTTATACTACAATGAACTATAATTTAATTGATTCTTCTTTTCAAGACGGATAATAATTATTATTGGCAACGTTCCGTGTCCAGAATAATAAAAGAATAAAATATTATGACCCAATAAGATCGTTCCTCGGCCATATCTCGGAAACCGTTCGTCGTATGACTTTGGTGTGAAAAAAATATTAGGTAAATCGGCCATGAAGAATCGGAGGAAAATATTTTCAAGTTTTAAAATCACCACCAGAGGGCGTAACTGCCATCTTAAATTTTTAATTGCATTTTCTATAAATTTCGTATAATAAACAAAAAATTTTTTTTCACATTTGTAAAGAGAATCAATTTATCTATCATTTTCGTAAAAACAGAAGTTCGGTTATTTCAAAAACAAAGATGGTGGGGGTGTTCAATTGTTTTTGCAATAAGCTGCTTTAACCTCTTAACGGTTTGACCGATTTTAACAAATTTGGTATCGTTGAAAAGAGCATTCCTTAAGTAATATAGTTAATTTAGTTGAATCCTTCTCCGCCAGGGGGCTAGTTTTGACACCACTACCCAAATTTAAAAAAAAACAAATGGAATGATATGACTTTTTCTTTATGATAAAGTAGCCAAATAACATCCAAATAGGCCAGTAAAAACCATTTTTCAAAATCTCGTTCCTAACCTCAAATATTGGGAAAATGAGAATAATGGATGTTTGAAGATCGAGGACCGCGCGGTAAATTTTCTAAAACTATTAAAATTTAGCACAAAATGAATAAGATATTAAAGAGACAATTGTGAGTCTAAATAGAATTTATTTAGGTATTATTTAAAAAATATATATCATCAGAACATTCATGTTGCTCCAAAGAGACTAAAACGAATTTTGAACTTATTGTCACTTTAATATTACTCTCGTAATTCTAACCTTTAATTTAAAAAGAGCACAAAAAAATTCTGAATTAACCGGTAAAATAATATTTACTATGTTCCATTTAAAAAAATTGCTATTTGAAGTTGGCTTACTTTGAGCATCAATGGTGGACATCCTCAATACACTGAACATATTTTGATCACAGTAAAACTAAGTTTCTGTTATAAGGAAACCAAATATAATTTTTTATCTTAACAAAGTTCAAAAATATAAATTTTAAAAAATATCCTACAAACCAATATTTTTTTAAATTTAACGATATTTCAAAAACTATGGAAAGTAGATATTACAAACCTTAATAAAAGTTGTTTTAAATTAGGAGCTAAATACAAAAATATCATAAAAAACATATCATTCCATTTAACATAAAGAAGTTGATGTCAGCTTCCGGTACAACCGGAAGTGCAATATAAGCGAAATTATTTTAAAATTAAAGATCAGTATAAATAATATAGGTCAGTTCTTTCATTAAAAAGTCAACAAAAATTGTGAAATATTGGCTATTTTTGTTATATTTATTATAAACAAAATCATAAATTCAAAGTAGCCAGACAATTAAAATAGAGGAAAATACAAGCAGACACCTAGAATTATGTAACATTTGCATTACATTTTTTAGAAATTAATTACCAAAACAATAACTTCATTTAATTTTTTTTACCTTTGCAAGATGTTTATTTCTATTCTTTAGAGAATTTTTTGTAACACATCATTCTTATTGTTAGTATGTTTCCATTTTCTATTTATTACTATACCAAGAAAAGAAATTAAAAATGTATACAAACTAGATATTAAATAATAAAAGACTATCGTTACTCCCGGACCTCCCTTAGAAATAAATTTCAAAAACGTAATTACCGGTATTTAAGAACGGATTTAAAGAATTTGTTCAATTTACAATAGACATTACAGAGAAAGTGCAATTAAAAGGCTCATTAAGCTCACCCCAAAAATGGAACTTGGGTACATAGTTTGAGTTAGTATGTTCAACAGTGCTGTTACATATAGACGCACAGAAAAATTACAATGTCGCTAAAAAGAAAACGTTTGTCTCTTAAAGAGAAAATTGATATAATTATGGAAAGTGAAAAGTTTAATACCAGTGCAAGAAAGTTGGCTGAAAAATTTTGTGTTGGAAGAACACAAGTTAACGATATTTTAAAAAACAAATGTGATTTAATAAAGCTATTTAAAAAAGATTCCAATACAGAGCAAAAGAGAAAATTTCCTAGAACTGAAGGTTTATATTCTAGATTCCCAAAGTGGTCCAGGTGGACCCCCAGGGGTCCACGGGAGCCCGATAGGGGTCTACGCTTGCGTGGAAAAAAAAATGGGGGTCCACAACTCGTTAACGGGGGTCTATAAAAATGTATTAGGTGACCCGACTTGACTTCTCCTATGAATATAGGAAGACAATATTATAAGAAGCTCAGCAATTGTTTTTGTAAGAACTTGCATATTCCATATTCAGAAAGAGCGTGTCAAGACTCTCCGATGCCGCGCCGCCCGCCCACCTAGTTAAAGTCGTGTCTGAACTTGCATGAACTTGTTGGATTTTTCTTTAATATAAATACGAATGCGAATGATAAACATTACTCAGTTGTTTCCGGAATTTCAAAAAGAAAGTGTACTTATATAAGTGTTCACCAGTCACGGAAGTAGTTTTCAGACTTTGAAAATTAAAGTGAATTGATATTATTGTTTGCCAGTGTTGGAAAAGTAAGTACCTACCTATCTATTTGTTAGCAACTTGTATCTTAAAAGCCACTTCTATTATGTTTGTTAAATCATTTTAAGATTACTTAACAAACATTTTTTTCATATTTACAGGTAAGTAATTGATACGAAACATGGCTGAATCTAAGAAGAAGTGTCGACAGTACAGTGTTGAATATTTGAAATTTGGTTTTCTTCCATCAAATACAGACAAGCGATTGCCCATGTGTCTTTTATGCAACAAAGTCTTGAGCAATGACTCTATGAAACCATCGAAGCTGGAAGATCATCTAAGAAGGTGTCATCCTGACAAAATAGGTAAGGATTTGAAATATTCCCAAACATTGAAGGAAAAGTATGAAAAGAGACCCACTGTGCATAGTATGTTCGCTTCAACATCTGAAAGCAACGACGATGGCTTGCGGGCATCTTACAATATCTCATTACTTATAGCAAAATCTGGGAAACCGCATACCATTTGAGAGGAGTTAATTTTGCCTGCTGTTGAAGAGGTCTTAAAACTGTCCTGCACAAATCTTCATTTGACATACTTAAAAGAATTCCTTTGAGTAACAACACTGTACAAAGACGTATTGCTGAAATGAGCTCTGATGTTGAAAGTTTCTTGTGTAATTATCTGCAAACAACTCATTTTTTCTATTCAACTGGACGAGTCAACTTTACCTGGCAATGAAGCATTATTATTGGCATATGTTTGATTTATCAAAGGCAAACAAATGTTTGAAGAGTTACTATTCGCGAAAACTTTGAAGACTGACACTAAAGGTGAATCAATTTTTAATGTTCTGAATGATTTTTTTACGGAAAAATCAATTGCATTCACAAACATTATTTCGGTGGCAACAGATGGAGCTCCTGCCATGGTCGGGCGATATCGTGGGTTTATAAGTCATCTTAAAAGGATTATACCAGAGGTAATTGCAATTCACTGTGTCATCCACCGACAACATCTAGTAGCGAAAAATTGAGTGATAGATTGCACCAAGCGCTTCAATTTGTGATTAATGCAGTTAACAAAATAAGAAGCAATGCATTAAATACGCGCTTATTTGCACAGTTGGGCGAAGAAAATGATGAGGACTTCCAACGATTGCTGCTACATACCGAAGTACGCTGGTTGTCGAAAGGTGCATGTCTATCAAGATTTTATTTGCTTTTCGACTCTGTTTTAGAGTTTCTGAACACTAAAGATCCTGTTTTAAAAGAAAACCTCATGAATTTCAAAGCAGACATTGCGTATTTGACAGATTTGTTCAAAAAATTCAATGACCTCAACCTACAGTTACAAGGGGACAGCCTCAATTTGATAAAAACAAAGAGTGAAATTTCAGCTTTTCTTGGTAAACTGAAACTTATGAAGTAAAATATTGGTCGACGTGAATTTTCCCAGTTTCCAAATTTATCGCAGGTAGAATGCATCGACGAAGATATTCAGACGTATGTTCAACATTTGATTGCCCTGTATGATGATTTTAAAATCAGATTTGAAGACATTCTGTCGATGGATATACCACCATGGATAATAAATCCATATGATGAAACTGAAGTGGAAAATGTGGTACTGCAAGAAGAGCTACTCGAGCTTAGCACTAATGAGGAGCTCAAAGTAGCATTCAAAAGAGGGTATCAATCATTTTGGCTGCAGGCACAAATACCTGAAAAATATCCAGGACTGTGGGGAATTGTGCAAAAATTTCTCATAGCGTTTCCTTCGTCATATCTTGTCGAACGCAGTTTTAGTGCCGTAACAAACTTGTTGACAAAAAAAGCGGAGCAGATTAAATATTACAGAGCGAGGAGATTTACGGTTATATACCCTCTAACTAAACTCAAGCCAAATATTGATAATTTGCTGTCAATTCACCAAGTACATCCCTCCCATTAAAATTATAACTTTTATCTCAGATTACAATGGTAATCTGAGATAAAAGTTAACATCAAAACTAATAATGATTATTATTTTAAAACAGTCATTTTGATTCTACTAAAACTGTTATAACAACATAATTAAAGTGTAGTATTTTTTTGTTTGAATAAATAGCTACAAAACAAGAAAATATTTATTTTTACTTTTTACCACTCCGAAGTGGGAGATTATTGGTTTCTTGTACTGTGAGTCAATCTTAGAATACAAAAAGTAAAGTAGAAATCCAACTGTTGGGTGAAGACGCTTTTAGACTGGCTTTGAAACTTAGCTTGAATGACAATACTCACAGCATAATCAAAGCAATATAAATTCTCACCTTTTTTCGAAAACTTTCAACTCATAGTTGATTGAAAAATAGCCACAACACAGATTTACATAGACATATACTTTTTTCGGGTTTTGGAAGTAAGGTAGTAAATGTAATAGCTGCAGGGGGTCCACCAGATCCAGCAAAATGTTTAAAGTGGTCTATGAGAAAAAAAAGTATGGGAACCTCTGGCGCCCTTAGAAATTGACCGAGTAGTTTACAATTGGTTTTGTAAAGCTAGGAATGAAAATATCCCTATATCTGGACCTTTAATAAAGAGAAAGCATTGGAAATTTAAAAATGACGGATTTTGAAGTTTCAAATGGGTGGCTTGAGAAATTTAGTCAAAGACATAACATAACCTTTAAAACAATTTGCGGGGAGTCAGCTGATATTAACCTGGACACTGTTGAAGCTTGGAAAGCAAAGCTGTCAGTAATATTGAAGCAGTATTCAGCCAAAAATGTGTACAACGCTGACGTGACCGGAATTTTTTACCTTGCGATGCCAAACAAAACGTTCTCTTTAAAAAACGATAAACGTAGTGGTTAAAAAGCTACAAAACAAAGATTGACAATTTTATTTTGTACAAATATGGAAGGTGATAAGGAAAATCCGTTAATCATTGGAAAAAGTAAACACCCAAGGCTCTCATAAAGGCTCTCATATAAACAAATTGCTCTTACAATGGGTATCTAATAAAAAGCTTGGATGACGGTAGAGATTATGACTTCTTGATCAAAAAAATTTGATGAAAAAATAAAAAAAAAATAGAAAAGTCTTATTGTTTCTGGATAATGCCACGTCTCATCCCAAAGTCAATCTTGAAAATGTGAACATTGTTTTTCTACCCTCAAACACCACATCCCATTGGTAGCCACTGGATCTTGGAATTATCCAAAACTTTAAGATGGCCACAGGAAGTTTTTAATCAAAAGGTTGCTACTATTCACAAATACCGAACGTCCTTTTAAAGATGCGGAAAAAAGTATCAATTTAACCAGCGCTTTAGTTTGGATATCAGTAGCGTAGAGAAACGTTTCTCCTATTACAATTGCTAAATGTTTTGCGAAAACAGGATTCTCGGAAAATGTCCTGCAAGAAGATTTCGATGAAGAAGACGAAATTCCACTAGCGCAGCTTTTTCCTGTTTTACTAAATGGTAATCAACGTGTAAGCCTTGAAAATTATGCATCCATTGATTGTAATATTTTGACCGAAAGCTCCAATTTAAGTATTCAAGATATAAACAGTGAATTAGACTATAGTGAAGGCTGTGATTCAAACAATGAAAGTGGTGCAGAAGAATCCGAAGTTTTTACCTCAAACATAAAGGTATGAAGTGTGTGAAAAACTAAGAGATGTTTCAGAGGTAGGGTAATTATTTAAAGTAGTGGGTACTAAAAAAATGTTGTTGGGCTGCCCATCAAAACCGTTGAAAGCAGCGGGGCAATTATCTGAAATAATTTGAGAAGCAATTCTTTTCTTGTTTTCAAGGGAGTCTTCCAAATATCCTTCGGCGACGCTTGAACTTTTCCAACCACCATGTCGTTTAATTGTGGTTAAATTTGCCCCAGAATCTGCTAATAAGCTAGCGGACGTCCGACGGAAACAGTGGCACGTATAAAGTTCACTATTCGGCAGTTTCAGAAATTCTGCTATATTTGCAGGCATCTTTCCAAAGGTATTAATACCCACTGGTTGTATGGTACACTTATTGTCTGTGTACTTTATAAAAAGTCGTCCGTGGTTGACGTAATTTGGACGCAATGCCAGGTACTTATGATATAAGTTAATGTCAGCTTCAGTAATGATAGTAAACGTTCTTGAAACTCTAGTTTTACTGTCTGGAATGTTTACGACCAGTGTACTTCCTAAATCTTCAATATTGCTTAATGTCAGCTGACAAATTTCTTCACGGCGGCAAGCACTTATTATCTGGTGCCTCACCAACAAACTTTTTTTTGACGGTATCTTTCTCCTTCGCGCTTCAAGAACGCAATGAGTTTATAAAATTTACCGATGTCGTGATTAGTTGTGACATTCAACATTGCCTTGATCATGGAAAAATGTGCCCAAAGTGTAGAAGATTTCCATACTTTGGAATGTTCCTCGAAGTAAGCTAACATAACACTTTCGTTATATTTTCTTACAACATTCTTTTGGGCGCACCACTTTTGAAAGTGCTGAAACGCTAATTCATATTGTTGCTTGGATTTAGTGGGCAACAAATCTAATGTTGCTCTACTAGCAGCTTTTACTATTTCTATTGGAATTTCTTCACTCATCTTAAATTTCACGAATCTAATATTTTGCAACTGTCAAACAATAAGCGAACTTGATTGTTTTGTAAATGTCACAGACTGCCTGATTTTTTTCGATAATTTTTAAACTTTTTATACATTTAGCTGTTTTCAATAGTGGCGTTTGTAGAAAAAATGTTGTATGATATACGTGTTAAAAGTGATTTTATTTTGCAAAATAAAATCTCACTTTTACACTTATATCATAAATACTATTAATGGTTTGTATATGTATGTAATTAATTATTGTAATAGGTATAATGAGCAATTAGAAAATAGGTACATATTATGTAAATGTATGTATTATGTATTCAATATGTATAACTTTTCCATTATTATATCGTCTAATTATTTAATACGTATTGCATCAGCACAGTTATAGTTATTTTTTAATGCAGATATATAGTACCCTATAGCGAACTGTATTATGTTCCATACTTAAAAGATTTTAATAAACAACGCATAGAAATAATTTTTTTTCCTCCCAATAACAGCCACTTCCATATACCGGTCAGTTTTGCAGCAAATTTTAGTGACCGCTATTTAGAGGTTTTACTGTAGTTGGTATGTGCAACTCCTTCCACATGCTTATGTAAAAGATTGTTAAACTGAATTAGTTTGTAATTCAATGCTGGAAAAAATAAGTTTGTGGTAATTGTGGAGATTAAGATTTTTTAAAACCCAAATTGGATGAATTTAATTAAGAATTTGATAACTACATCTGTGTGCGAAGCAGTATGATCAAGTGCAGGCGCAGCTACCAAAATAGTCATAGCACTACCAGCAATGAAGGATAAGTTAGAAAAAAACTAAAACATGCCTGTGTAAGCAGTGTACGTCAGGCAAACAGAAAGAACAGTGAAACAACAAATTAAAGAACGTAAAGAGCCGTAAGACTCAAAAGAATTTCACAATCGGCAGTGGCAGAACACACACACACGAAACGGACACAAAATCGATTTCGACAACATAGAGGTGTTAACCACTACCAAAAACCACAGAAAGAGCTTCGTCAGAGAAGCAAAAAAAGGTACCACCTTAGTATACATCAAAAAATCTGTTACACAAAATTGTCACGGTCAGTGGACCGAAAAGGACACAATCGGGTGCAGCGGTACATATACAGTTTGTCCGAAATTGGTCACGACAGTATTGGGATCTCGGTTAATATTGGAGCTAGAGAATCGGTTAGAATGAGAAAGTTTTAGCCAATTATGTTTGTAGAATAATGACGCTTAAAGAACCGTTCCAAAAGTACGGTGTTGCCAGATATGTAAAATTTTGTATTTTTCAAAGGTCGATATAACTTGTTTGTTCTCAAAAATTTGGAAATGTGTAAAAACATTCTTAAAGCTCAATTGAACTGTGAACTTCAGGACGTTTCGACTTTCTAGAAACATCATCAACTTTGATTCTTCTAATGGTCGCCATATTGGATTTTTATTTATTGAAAGGAATATAATTCTTTCTTAATCATGTTCTTAACCGTAATGCAAGAAAGGTAGGATTATAACCTACAAATAAGGAAAAAACATTTTCGAAGAAAGTTGCAATATTTTTCAAAGCAAAAGTATAAAATAAAAGCTAAATTTAAGGCTAAATTTAAGTAAATAATAATATCCGTTCATGTAAAGTCTAATAAAAACTTTAAACGTCTAATAATTGCAGAAAAAAGATATTTCATACAAATAATTCCACCCCACACATTAAAACCAAATCGTATTTGAGATCTGCGTGATTTACGTAAATTTGGGTTTGCAAGAACCCAAGAATAATAATTATTTTGATTGAAAATTCCACAATTGGTGAAGTGTGTTTCATCTATCCACATGACATAATTGGAAATTGAGGGATTTTTCTCAAAACTTGCCTAGATACCAATTACAAAAACTCTTCAGTTTTCTTCAATGACTTTTGCGTACTTTTTGGATCTAGGTTTTTCAGTTGATGAAAATGCGTTCTGCCAGGCTGTCATCTGGTCGGGATACATTTCAAAATAATTATTACTAGCTCTATTCAAATTCCGTTCATTTTTGGCATAGCACTCTGACATATCAAATTTTATGAATGTAAGCTTTCGCGGCTGTTGTCACTAAGATTATTATCTTCCGGGTTGAGCCGTGTTTGTCCTTTCTTCCTACGTTCTCTGCTTGACGTTTTGCTAACCATGCTGTTAGCTTCTTCAGAAGTTACTCTAAAGACTGATGTTGTTGTCTTCTGCTCCTCGTTATATACCTATGTTCCGTTACATACCAGACATACCAGAGCTAGCAAGAATATGTCTGAATACAACTTACTTTCTATGGAACGGAGATTTCTACGAACAAAAATCAGGTGCAGCCATGGGATCACGATTATCACCGGTTATTGCGAATATCTTTATGGAAGTATTCGAGCAAGAAGCCATTCAATCCAGTGAACAGAAACCGAAATGCTGGTTCAGATACGTGGACGATACCTTTGTCATATGTCCTCATGGGAAAGAAGCACTTACTGTATTTCTTAACCACCTCAACACTCAGCACGAAAAGTTCAAGTTTACCATGGAGACAGAAGAGAATAAGGAGCTTCCCTTCCTGGATGTTCTAGTGAAACGAGGGAATAACAACAAGTTGGCTCATAGTGTATATCGTAAAAGACACACACCGACCGATACCTCCATGCCACATCACACCATCATCCACAGCAGAAGCGGTCTCTAATCAAAACTTTATTGCATAGAGCTAACAAGATTCCTGACGAGGTTCACAAGGCAGAAGAACTTCGACACGTCCAACAAGCCCTAATGAAAAACGACTATACCAGAAACGAAATAAGAGCCGCCTGTCGCAGGAAATCCGAAAAGAGAAGGAACAGGTCACCACCTACGCTCGTTTGCCATTCATTGCTGGAGTAACTGACAAATTAAGAAAATCATTGGAGAAGAAGAATATCGGTGTCAGGTTTGGAACGGTTAGATAAATCCAGCAACTACTACCTTCTAATAAAGATAACCTGCCGAAACTCTCAACAAAGGGGTCTACCAAATTGATTGTTCATGCGGAAAGGTCTGCATTGGTCAAACCGGACGCAACATAAAATGTAGATTAAAAGAACATCACCGAGACGCCCAGAGCAGTAGATAAATCAGCAATCGCAGAACATCTACACGAAAAAGGAAAACACATCATCAACTTCGAGGAAGCTAAAGTTCTATCAAGGCTAACAACAACTATCCAAGGATAATCAGAGAATCCTTAGAAATTATGAAAAATAAAAACAACTTCAATCGAGAAGATGGTTACCGATTAAGCAACACGTGGAAACTAACTCTTCACAAAAACAAAGAAAACAAATGTCACCACAAAATTAGTCGATACAAAACAGAAGATCAACCAACCATCGAAAACCAACCACCCGTCACTGATCGAAATCAACCAACCGTAACGGAACGTAGGTATATAACGAGGAGCAGAAGACAACAACATCAGTCTTTAGAGTAACTTCTGAAGAAGCTAACAGCATGGTTAGCGAAACGTCAAGCAGAGAACGTAGGAAGGAAGGACGAACACGGCTCAACCCGGAAGATAATAATCTTAATATCAAATTTTGCTTCGTTAGAATAATTTAAAACGTTGAGTATCTGTATTTACACAATTTCAATTATTATCAGGTGAGTATTCCTCCAAAATTATAAGTTTTATATAAAGTTTGCTCTTCTCGAGCCCTTCTAGGTGGAGGGGAATGAAACAACAAACTCAATACGTTGTCAACGCCGACGTTTTGGCCCCTATGCGTAGGGCTTTATCAAGGCTCATATCAAATAAGAGTTGATAGTCTTAAGATTAGCATCAAATGATGAAAACGTCACATATACATTAAAAATAACAATAAAAACAGTCACATATATATATTTAAATAATAAGTTTTTCGACATCTAGTGTCGACTCGTGAAAGCGTTCACGTACGTAAATGTAAACAACTTTGCCGACAGGTATGTAAAGCAGTTACATAGTCGATTCTTCAATAATCATAGCCAACATAACAGTTGGCAAGTATATAAATTTCAAATCGCCTGCAGTAAAGTACGCAAGATATTGTACAATAGCAAACAAACACTGAGAATCACTCGACAGCTGTTTCGTCCTTTTGGGAGTGAGAGAACTCGGGTGTAAGTTCACTATTGTACAAACGCGTGCTGTCGACTATATGCGCTACTGGAGGGATCACAATATTTAAACGAGTTTTTCGACATCTAGTATCGACTCGTGAAAGCGTTCACGTACGTAAATATAAGAATCGACTATGTAATTGCTTTACATACCTGTCGGCAAAGTTGCTTACATTTACGTACGTGAACGCTTTCACGAGTAGACACTAGATGTCGAAAAACTTATCGTTTAGATATTGTGATCCCTCCAGTAGGGCATATAGTCGACAGCACGCGTTTGTACAATAGTGAACTTACACCCGAGTTCTCGCACTCCTGAAGAGTCCCAAAAGGACAAAACAGCTGTCGAGTGATTCTCAGTGTTTTTTTGCTATTGTACAACCTCTTGCGTGCTTTACTGCAGGCGATTTGAAATTTTTATACTTGCCAACTGTTATGTTGGCTATAATTATTGAAGAATCGACTATGTAACTGCTTTACATACCTGTCGGCAAAGTTGCTTATATATAAGTTATGGTTAAAAAATTATATTTAATTAAAAGACACACAAACAAACCCAACTTGATACAAAATTCGCTCGTCGTGCCATAATTCCTCTCGTTGAACAAGTTTGTATCAAGTTGGGTTTGTTTGTGTGTCTTTTAATTAAATATAATTTTTTAACCATAACTTATATATATATATATATATGGGGCACAACGTCGGCGTTGACAACGTATTGAGTTTGTTGTTTCATTCACCTTCACCTAGAAGGGCTCGAGAAGAGCAAACTTTATATAAAATTCAATTATTATATAATTATTGCCATTTACTCAATTTACCTAAGTTTAGTTTTTAGTTTAGCACTTCTTTCATATTGTTGCGTTGTCAATTATTGTAATTTCTTTATATTTAGATTGTAAACCTTTTTTTTGCATTACTGTTTAACACACTATTAAAAGAATATTACGTACATTTAAATAAATAAAAATCAAAGTTGATGTTTCTAGAAAGGCGAAACTCGTAGAGAAAAACTATGTACATAGTCCTATTTAGCGTAAAAAGGTGATTTAAAGATGTTTTTACCCTTTTTAAGAACCTTGAAAGTAACGTAGTTATATCGACTTTTCGAAAATACAACATTTTACTTTTTGCAACATATTTGGCAACAATGTAATTTTGGAACGGTTTTTCAAGTATCATCATTCTACAAACAAATTATGTTTAATTATGGCTAAAACTTTCCACATTTAACCGACCCTTTAGCTCTAATATTAAGCGAAATATTAATACTGTAGTGACCAATTTTGGACACACTGTATTAGAAAAAGGTGGGGTACAGAGAAGCAGTGCAATTATCGTAAAGAAACTCACAGCATGAACACCAAAACGTCGAACGCAAATTTTTACACAGGAAAAAGTTCAAAAGAATGGAACACTAAACTGCAGCGTCTATTTTAACAAACGGGAAAACACCAAAAAACTGCAACAAACTTTAACGATACTCGGTTCGCTGATGATGATAGCTTAGCTATTGAAACACGTGTCCGAGTAAAGTTTTTATTGCAGTTTTTTAGTGTTTTCCCGTTTGTTACAGAAAAAAGTTATTAATAATAGTTCTTGTTTTATTTTTGTACCGTAGATAGGGCAAAAAGTCACAATTGGGGTAAATCAGTACATTTAGAAGTGATTAAAATAGTGATAATTTAGTAAATGAATGTGTATATTATACTAGTAAGTTTTTGAAACTAAAAAATGTCACTTTGACAGATAATAACGATTTCTAAAACGTTTGATAATTTTTTTTAAATTTTAGTCCCCAATTTAAATTTGTTAACAATAAATCAATTTTTGTTTAAAAATTTTATCAAAAATAAATGATTATAAAAACATGTACCTACTCCGATTGCAGTGCAAAGGCAAAGGTACGTAGAAAAATGTTTAATTTATTTCAATCTATTTACAAAAAAATAGAAAAATAATTTTGGTAAAATACATTTAAAACCAAATGCAATTTTTAATTTAATAACCGCAAAGTTTATAAGCCGGATTAAACACAACCAACAACGAATATTTTAATTTACTTCATAATAAGTATTTAGATTAATTCAGAATAAACCATTGATTTGAGTTTAATTAAATTATAAATTAATTATTAAGATCAAATACGTTTTAATGCGTTGCATTTAATATTTACAACGCAATTTGATAATAATTCAGGTAATTATTTGCATGAACGTTGCTTTAGGTCCTGCAACTATTTATTCGTTGTTACGTTAAGCTCAAAAGTTTAGTCTACAGCTATTGTAAATATTTATTTGACGTATTTGTTTCTCTAATAGATTATAATCTTTATTATACTGTTGAAAAGTTATAAAACAAAATTTAACAAATAAGTTATTTTTAACGTTTCTCGTTGAGTTTCATTACGAGCTCACGTATTTGAATACGCCATTAGCACGTACATATTTAAGTGATCCATTGGTTTAGTAACAACAGAGATAAATTTTATTTAAGTTTCTAGAAAATGCATTAAACATTAGCTACGCAATTTTTTGTAGATGTCGCAGTTGTCTATTTAACAATATTGAAAGTTTATAAACATTGTAAAATGTATTTTGAAAGTAATAATTGCTAACTGTAAACGTAACTGCATTCCTAAACAAACTTTTTTTTCGTAATAATAAATAAAATCTGAAAAACATAATTTTAAGGGGAAACCTTTTATAATCTTCCTTACTAGTTTTTACCACATGACTTTAGCGACGCTATATTCTGTACTGGAACTTCCGATTGTGTTTATCTACCAGACTAAAATCCTTATTAAGTAACTATGGAGGGTAACTTCGAAGAACAGGTGTATTCAAGCAGAATGTATAATACTCATCACTGTAATCGTCAACTCTACTAGTGGGCGTTGCCAATTTAAAATGAAAAGAAGAATATGCAAGATTTTTGACCTTACTTTGCACACTCTTTTTGGTGGTTTGCTATTAATTAACTAATAATTAGTCACCATTCAACAAAAGTAACATAAATTAAATGGACAGATGAAAATTAAATCAACGAAAATTCTACTTGTTAGTGTGGAAAACTATTTCAAACGTTTGATTTTTTTTTAATTCGATTGTACTTGATGGATCGTACTACCGGATCACTTATGTATTACCTATATTGCTCACTGATCTATTGCAAGGAAGGAGGTTCGTATTGGTATTTCTTGAGAGTATGAATTATGTATTTAAAAATTGTGTAGTTGATGTGCTACCTATTATAAATTTAGTTGTATCTGATTTCCGGTTTAATAAATACTCCTTATGACTTTCCATCAGTGAACGTACATGTCGGCATTAATTGCAATATGGGTAAAATGAAATTTAATTTTTCAAGCTTATTTTTTCCAACATTATTCATATTTTGTACATAAACATAACGGTTGTTGGAGAAGGGGGGTGTAACTAAATTATCCGCTTTTCAAAAATTATCAAGAAGTGGAGAAACAACGCAAGTTGTACAGCAAATGTCTGGGCTTAGTGAAGTATGGTGATTAGGAACCGGTGAAATATTAACAAAGAACATGATGAAAATACTATTTTCAAGACAAAGCAGAAATTACGTCAGACTTTGACAAGGTTCCTTCTATGTTAAGCAGAGTGACAAAAAAGCAATATTATAACAAATCGATGTTCTGAGCGAAGGTTAAATACAATAAATGGAAACAGTAAACATTAGGGCTAAACGACATACCAGACGTGTTAATTCAAACATTGTGTATATACTAAGCAATGCCAACAGATAACTGTAACGACGATGAATGTATGTAATTGCACATCGTTATCTAAGCGATAATTTTTAATGTAACAAACACTCGAGTCGATAAAGCCAAATATTTCTGTACATTAGCATCCACGCACGAAAGAACACCTGATGCGCATTTGAGTGCACGTGAGTATACACCTCTAAAGAGCTCAGAATAAGAGCGAAATGGGCATCAGGTGTTCTTTCGTGCGTGTATGCTACTGTACAGAAATGCTTGGCTTTATCGACTCGAGTGTTTGTTGTATTAAAAATTATCTCTTAGATAACGATGTGCAATTAAATACATTCATCGTCGTTACAGTTACCTGTTGGCATTGCTTAGTTTGTTACTATTCATACGTGTCCTTGTTTTACACGAGATGTCGTTAGACACACATTTCACTTATTATGTATATATTGCTGGTATACAGGGTGTTTCCTAAGTAATCTAAAATATTATATGGGGCGTTTCGTTACTCAATTTTAAGACGAAAAGTTCATATAAAGATGTGTGATAAGTCTTGTCGTTAATGAGATACAGGGTGTTAAATTGTTTATAATAAATCAGCTCTGATTGCATTTGAAATTAATTTTTCCTGGTGACGCTACTGGTTTTCGAAAAACATGCTTATTCTAAGTGACCTTTGGAATAACGTTGACAACTGTGTCAAACCTAAAAACTAACGCAAACAACGAACAATAAATTGTTAATAATACGATCTTTTGTGTTAAGTTAACAACGATGCCTGTGTTTACTAATGCCGAAATGGCTAATATGCACTTTTGAATGGATTAGCGAATGGTAATGCCTTAGAGGCTAGACGTATGTATGCCCAGCGTTATCCTAATAATCGTTTACCATGTTCAGATACGTTTACTAAGCTACATAATAAAATAATAAAACACCCTGTATCTCATTAACGACAAGACTTATCACACATGTTTATATGAACTTTTCGTCTTAAAATTGAGTGACGAAGCGCCCCATATAATATTTTAGATTACTTAGGAAACACCCTGTATATCAAAATTTGACGTTTAAATCCTAGAAGAATTACCCTAAGATCAATTATCAAAGTGCTTAAGATTGGGACAGAACAAAACTCAATAATCTTTATATATAAAAGTTGGATCGTGGTTTGTTCGGCTGTTTAAAACTAAAAAAGACTGGATCAAATTGGATACTTCCTTATGCGGGTTGGTTCGTAATTGCTACGCAAAACTATAGAAAAAAAGAAAAGTCAAACAATTCACAACAGGTGGCGTTTTTAAACAAACTTCGGGCAGGATCGTGAATGTTTTATTAGTTAAATTAATTAATTCAATCAAAAAATATTTTGGTCAAAACCATATAGTAAGGCTAAAAATTGTAATTGACAAGGACAATGAATGAGAAAGGGTTTTTTTGGATCTGTACACTTCAGCCAAGCTTTCGATAAAACAGGCAGAATTATAATATGGAAAATTGACGAGAATCTACAAGACACAAGCCGCGTTGAGAATCGTTGACAAGATCTGAAACTTTAAAGGAAATATAAGGAAACCTATTTCCGACATAGTATTATCGCCAGGAAACAAGAAGCAGGACAGATCTAACTTGACTGCAGAAAGGAATGTATTGAAAGGAGGATATGAGAAAAAAGTAATATGAAATAATAATAAACAGCAAACAATCAAAAAAGGTTAATAACCCTCAACCAAATACTGCAATTTAGTTTTGTGAGACGTATCAGTTTAGAGGCAGCCAAAAACGGTTCTCTCATTGTCGGATGGGGGGGCTAATTAGATGACGAGGCATTTTTTAGGAAGAGTACTTTATTATAAAAAGGAGCTAACTACTTGCGATGGATGGATACTTAATGTAAAAGTAAAAACAATACATTTATATTTTCCGTAGGTTTGCTTTTTTTTAGCTAGATCCTTCGTGAATCAAAGGAGTAAAATCTTGTTTGGCCATTTTTTGATGACCGCAGATCCGAAGTTTTGGTTATCGTAATATTTCCGTTTTCTTTCCCAAATTTCTCTAAACCCTATATGCCCTCCCATGTGACTCATATGCCGCAGACGATTGTATCTTTGAGACCAATGTGAAAAATCAGGTCAAGTTTGTAAAGTTTGTTATCGGCGTGTCTAACAAGTAGTTCTATTTCGACTTTGTAATCTTTTACCGTCGCATGTTTGGCAATTTTGTGCATTATTTTGTTTGCTATGTCGCCCTTATTGCTCATAATGGGCTGCCGGACAACTTTGGGAGATATGGCAGATAGTTTCTCTTGTTAAACACCCGTTCCTACACAACCTTTCGATCTCTTGAACAGAAGGCAATTTTTTTTACTGGTAGGTTGTTGGTTCTTAGGTGTATAGCTTTGGTGAAGTTTTTACCAGACCACCCAAAAGGTGTTTTTGTATAACTAGGACCAGCTAGCCGAATCGTCATTAGCGGATTATAAACTAAAAGTTTGATTTTGCTTTGTACTGAGATACATGAATTCATCAGGTGTTGTGCGTGTCAGGTGGAGAATTGGCTTCATTTATTTATTTATTTATACGTTTGGTACATTTTAAATATTGTTTGTGATGTTAGTGTTATGTATTGTGCCCCAGAAGGTCAGTATAGACCTGTATAGTGTGGTGTCGAAACCGTGTGCAATTGTGGATTGATTCGTCTTGGCAAAGCATTTGCTTCAAGGTAAGGAAAACCACTAAAACCTAAACATGCCAACCCTTACCAACTTTAGTATTCATATGTATTAATATTAATTAAGTGTGTAAACATTATAGAAGGCAAATAAAAACATAAAACATAACAACACAGCCATTGCACGACGACATATAATGGACCGGTCCAAGAGCCAGTCACGACAATGACAAAAAAAATAGTAGGTTAAAGAAATAGCAAACAAAATAATGGAAAAACAGATAATCAGGACAAAGAATACAAAATATTGCTTAACTTCAGATGTCCTTCAGATTAGTAAGCCATAATACAGCTTCGTCCGTTAAGTTATGAATGTTTACAAACCCTCCTCTAAACTTTGTTAATTGACAATCCTCCAGAATATGTGCAACGGTCTCTGGTTCGTTTCCACGGTCACAATTTGGATTAGAAATCGGACCCTATTTCTGTTCTTATGCAATTTACTTCTGACCAAATTTTTTTTTTCATCGAAGCCCGGGACTTTTATTATTGGATCATCAATGAGATGTTCAGTATCATTTCAAATTGGTAAGTTTTTGTTAAGTTGGCATTTATCCCATTCTCGTTTTAACGCAGCTTTTCCTCGAGTGTTCGATGGAGAAACATTACAACAATGTAGTGATTCAAAAGACCCAATTTTTGATGATGTTTGAAAGCAGAGTGGTTAAGCCACACTTGTAAATTAGCCTGGTTTGATTTTATTATCCCGTGAGCGTTAAATTGGTGTCCGAGGTAGTTGTTTATCCCATTGATCATTTTCAGGGAAGTACAATTGAGTGTGAAGATGGTGTTTGAGCGGGGAACTAAAGCTGATGCGATGGTCTTGCATTTAGCTAGGTTTAGTTCCATTCCTCTTGCCATCGAAATGTCGTACATTCTTTTAAGGGATATTTTAAAAATGAGTCTTGATCCTGCATCAGTATTAACTCACCGACAAAGGACATTGTCCCGCATCTGGTGATGGGTTCTGTGGTACTAGCATACACGTTTTTTAATTACTGCTTTAAACGGGATGGGGCTCAGTGGGTCACCCTTTTGACTTCTTTCCAAACGTTTATAGGTTTGGAAGAAATCTTTCCTATTCGCAGGGTGATGGTTAGGTTTTCTAATGAGTTTGAGATGTATCTGACGGTGTGATGATCTACTCCTAATCTTTTTAGCGCACGATGAATAGAATGGTGTGAGACAGTGTCGAAAACTTTAGTAATATCTGGAAAGGCTTTGATGTTGAAGCTTTTGCCTTCTGCAATTCTTGACTAACTCTAAAAATGTTAATGCTTGCTTGTAAGAATCAAGGGTTCTACAGTTAGTCATTATGGAAATTGTAATATGTGATTTTCCCCAATCTTCATTTGCTTGAGTAGAACGTAAACGGTGAAATCAAACAGTTATTTGTGAATGCAATAATAATAATCCAATAAACATTTAAACAGTTTTCTTGTGTAAGTTTTCTACCGCGAAAATAATAAAAATGCCGTTAGAACAAGTTCCCGAACAAAACAATGCTTATATAGTGCGTTGTAATGTAACCGGACATTTACGCGAATTTGATCAGAAACGGAATGGACAAATTATAAATTGTGTCTGAAACAGTATTTTTTAGCTGATAATACCAAGAAACCAGTGAAACCATTAAATGCGTGTGACGATAGTGCATATCGGTTAATTTAACTTGTGTGTACCATGACTTCCAAAAATGGTACCATACTTTTCGTTATGATTTTTATAATGCATGTTACTGATTGGAATGTCAAAATACGCAATTTTAAAAAAAATTAGAGACTCTATTACGAGATATGTTTATTATTGCTATGAAGAAAGGTCCTACAATGGGTCGATTGCTTGAAGAATATCACAGTTGACATTTCAAAAGTTGTAGATTTGGCTACCATCAAAGAGCTAAATCAAAAATTTCTTTCAAGTGTAAAGTATCAAACCTTGTAAGTGCAACTACTGCTCAGAAGTAAGTCATTTATCATTTGATTTTTGTTTTATGAAGAAAAACAATTTTTCAAAATTACCTGAAACGTTAAGGTAATTACTTTGGATGACAAGAATAGTAATATTGGGAATGTTGAATATTTATTTGTCGTTGACTGTGGTAGAGACAAACCAATGTTACGTACAACGACTATTGTTAACATTGATGTAGTTTTCGAAGTAGATAGCGGCATGAGTGTGTTTTTGATACCAAAATAGATTTGGGAAAAGCAATTTCTGCATGTTCTATTAACATATGCTGCTGTTACTCATAAAGAAAGGTGTCAAAACTAAATTATATGTAATAACTATTGATAGTCCACCACTGATGAAAACGTTTAGTAGAAATTTAACAGCATTAAAGGAAAATTTGTCGCCTGATGTGTTAGCAGTTGCATAGTCAATACTTCAATTATCATGTGTTCGCAAAAATGACGATTTCGAATCATCTGCTGTAAGTTTGCAAGAGATTGTACAATAGCAAACACATATCGAGAATAAGCCGACAGCGGTTTCGTTCTTTTGGAACTCTTCAGGAGTGAGATAACTCGAGTGTAAGTTCACTATTGTGCACTTTGAAGAGTCCCAAAAGGACGGAATAGCTGTCGAGTAATTCTCAGTGTTTGTTTGCTATTGTATTACCTCTTGCAAACTTACAATAGGTGATTCGAGATTGTCATTTTTGCGAACACATAGTTGGTTATGATAATTGAAGGATTTCTACTAAACGTTTTCATCAGTAGTTGATTGTCAATATACTCAGTTAATACCGCAAAAATATAACGATGCGTATAAGAAAGAATATAACAAGTTCGTAGTTTTACTATAGATGCACCTGACGTCACGTATTTCTTTTTGAAGACGGTAACCATTTAAAGTATCATGATTATAGTTAAATTTGTATTCATACCGATGGTGAACAGGATAAAGTCGGTTGTGAGCAAAATTGCCGAAACAGGTAGAGCAAGGTAATAAAACCGACAACCTCCAGTGTCCATTAGCACCTCATATGACACATTCGGGGTCCTCGTACTAAAATAAAACAGTGATTATTATACTATAATTCAATAATTTTATATTTACACTTCTATTGATGTTGAGATTATGATAGTATGTTATCTTTTTGTTTCAAAAAATTTACATATTTTTTAAATAAATACGAGGGAGTTGATAATTGAATTTAATAGGTTTTGTACTTGCCGTTATTGGTTAAATTATATACCTAAACGTTATTTATTAATATTTATATAACTTATTGTCACCTTTGTTTCGTGAAAATTATTTTTTTTACACGTAAATGATTTTGGCTTTAAGCATATTTCGTTTACGTTGATAAAGCACGTATTTTTTCGTACCCAGTTCGCTGCAATATTTGTTTTATTGTCATTTGATAATCTGAATTCATCGTGGTGTCGTAAAATTTCGTATCTTTGATTTCTCTTAATTAAGCTTGAAAGAAAGATTTATGTCAACAGTTTTTATCAACTGTTTTTGTAGAATCATACCCACATGTCGACGTTTTGCTTCGGTTTATTTTTTTGAGAACTGTTAACGTGTTAATTTTGTAGTTTTCTTTGTGAATGTAAAAATTCAGAGAGGGAGACCGAAGTGCGAGTTCGTATTTTTATATTTTTAAGATTAGTTTGTGAGCAGCTTCAAGACTTCAAGACTACGAGATACTATGTAATTAAAACAAGTTCAAAATTGTAGCGGATCATCATTGTTATTGTTAACAATCGCTAAATATTGAATAATGTGCGTATAAGTTGTTCACGTACAAACCATTGAAAGTGATTTTTATGCGAGTGTTAAAGTTATATTGATGATAAGGTAACATGTATGGAACTACTCGGTTCGCAAAATTAAAGAAAAGTTTCGTTTGACTAAAGCCAAAACAACGATTGCAAACTACCTGCAAACTAATTATAGAAATACAATACCGTTCAAAACATTTATCGATTAATTCGGCGTAATAAGTTGTTCCTGTTAAATAATTTTAGTGTAAGGGCAAAAAACTTGGGAGGAAGTAAATCGATTGTTTTCTCTGGACAACTACCGTGTTTAGTGCTTGGTCGCGTAGTTAAGAATAAACAAATTAAGATTGGACGCCCTTGCGTATTTTTTTGTTTTATTATCTTTTATTATTGGAAATGAAACAAACTGAGATGGGGGTTGTGAATTTCAAGTTTGATGCTAAATCAATTATTTTGTTTTAAATAAACACCACAGTCTCATTTTGTTTTATGAAGTTTGTCAATCTGTAAATAGTTTTTAGGTATACTTCGGTATAAGAACACAACGGTGGCGTAATCAATGATAAACTGGTATTTCAATAGAAAACCGTACGTAATTCATGTTCTTTTTATTATGGCATATTTGGCGCCTCGTAAATCCATGAATCTGACTCGTGATAAGGACTTTTAGTCACCTATAAAGGTAAGTGAGAAACATTTTTCTAGACCCACTCCTCGTTGTTGACTTGGTTTGGCACTTTGCGACGCCGTGCTGCTTTTTGAGTTTTCATGGTGTAACAGTATATCGCGCAAAATTCATTCGATAATATTGACAGGATATTGACAGATCTTTTACATAGGCCCACTATCATAATTTTGCCTGGGTGGTAAATGCATACGAAAAAGAACAGGATAAATTAAGTGCTCGGGTGACCTAGTTCACGTTGTTCAATTTAGTTTAGTGTTTGTTGTTTTTATGTGGTAACCATTTGAGGTATCTTTGGGTGTTGTAGAACATATTATAAACAAGATTACATAATGAAGGAAATGTAAAGTACGTATAGACGGAGTTTTCTTACTCATTCCTGTTAAATCAATGAAAAAAATTGTAATTTGCATTTTACATTTTTCAGAACATAAGGAAAATAATGTTTTTTGCCTATATTTATACAATAAATGAACAAAAGTAAATGAAAGGCACAAAATTAGAAATAAGAAATTTACATAAGCTTACTGATTCCGAAATGAATTTTGGCTGAATAAGCAAAGATAACAACGAATAATTGTAAAAATTCGATTTGTTATACGAAATATTTCGTAGCAGTAGCATTAATAAATCGTAAAATTTAAATTCAATTTTAAGTGTAATTAAGTTTAATTTTTTTAATATAATTTGCTTGGTTTTACAAATTGATTTACTAACTAGTATATAAAATAAGATTATGGAAGAGTAAAATAAATGTTACTACAATTCCAGAATAAAATTTTACCTAGCATTATAACCGTTAACGATCAACGGCAAAGATAAAATGCCACATAAACTTGCAAACGGAAAATATAAATCCATTTATTTCTGTTCTATAAAATGCGCCTTTGATTGGTACATTACTTTTATGCTCACATGTTCAGTACCAATTCATCGATAGATTAAACAAAGACAAATTATTTTGAAAAAATTAGTAAAACATTTCATTACCTTTCTTTTTTGTTGATCAAAAAAAAAATTTAATGCTGATTACACATACAGGGTGTCTTTAGCTGAGTGTCTATTAGAAATATCTGGAGAACCGTGATATCGAGAAAATTAGTGTGTGCAACCATTTGTGACCAAGATCTATTGTTAAAATATTTTCAAAATGGCGTCACGTCCGGAAGTACCGGAAGTTGATGACAACTTGATTTTTTTAAATGTAATGACTATGATTTTATTTTCTTTTATGATTCCAAGTTGAATTTTAGGTCAACTTTATGTAAGGAACTTCTAACCTAAAATGTCAACTTTCGGTGATAAAGATTGTTTTATGTTAAAATTGGCAAAAATCATCTATGTACGAAAAAAATTGTTGCAATGGAACTAACAAAGATGGAATAGCAAAATTCTGTCAGTGGAAGTCGACATACTACTATATTAAAATGGTTAACATTGAACAAAGAATTTCCAGACAAATGTCCAGAAGATACCAAAAGAACATCAAATACCAACACCAATCAATTGTTCTTAACTACAAATCTGGATTGGTAGAAGTCAGGAATTTGGTACAAAAACAATCCGAAGGTATTGGACGTGCAAGTTAACATCAATTGACTTAAAGACTTGACTTAAGAATGGATTGTAGTTTGCTGAATAATATGTATTTTAATATGTATTTTTTTTATGGATAAACGTAAATGAAAGTTTTGATGTGGTTTTATAAAATGAAGTACTGCTATCAACAACAACATATCTTAGCAATATACAAAACAAAACTAAAACATTTGAAGCTGATAATAAAAATATAAATTGGCAGAAACAGGTATTAAAGAACTCAGTAAGTGGTCACGTCTAGGCGCACAGAGTATTGGGATTGGTACCAAAAAGGTAAAAATAACAAATCATTCAAATCGTTCTTCCGCTGTAAGCAATTTGACAAAATGTGGAGGAAAATTATAAGATGTTATTCAAATTACTCGCCATTCTTTAAGTGAATTTCCCCAGCCATACCTAAAACTAAGCAACGAACATCATCTTGACATCGTTAAAAATGAGAAAAAGAACCCTGCTGTGCACTACCATTAAAGAGCTCAAGCTCATCGAGAGATAAGAATGTCACAAATATTACTTATTATACATTCAATATTAATACAAAATAGATTATAAATTTAATAATTTATTATTATCGGTCTATTCATGTACACTCATGAAATTTAAAACTTGGACACCACAATTTCTGTAAACAAAAGTTTGCACATTGTGAAGCGGGTTTAAGGGTATCATTGACTATACTTTCTCCAAAAAATAGTTCGGGATCTGTTGAATTAATATTTTCATAATGTATTTTTGTTGTTAAAGGACAACGCCCCTATTCATACTTCGCAGGTTGTGCGCAACTGGATACAAGCAAATAACTTGAAGATGTTACCCTGGCCAGCAAAAAGCCCAGACTTCAAGATTATCGAAAATGTTTGGGCTCGAACACTTGCTGTTATCCGAAGACAACAAGGGCCAAATTTTATACCAGTAAACCGTAATGCACTAATTGCAGCCATTGATACCGCATGGGAAACGATTAATATTAATTATATTGATACCTTGATAGCGTCAATGAGCAGACGCCTCCAAGAATGTATCAATAATAATGGAGGTCACACCCATTATTGATTTCTTATATTTACTTATATAGTAATACCTTTATTTAAAAAAAACGTTTTCATTTAATTTTAAACTACAACTTGGTATCTTAATTATAATTATGTAATAAATTCTTGTCAAAAACTAAATATATACGTTGACAATAAGAATTGCCTTAGTTTTTATTTTCACTTTTATATTAACTACAGAAAAAAATGAAACGTCATAAAATATACATTTTGTAAGGACTAAATATTATGAATAGAGAGTTTAATGATTTTTTTTAATAACTTATAATAATTAGTAGGTTAGATTTATTTAAAAATAAGTAATAATCAGTCAACCCAAATAACCATGTTTAGTTTTTAAACATTACCTAAACAAAATTTTGATTCGATAATTAATCGAGCTATGGTGTTTAATTAGCGATACCTTCAAATACATTCTTTAAAGAAAAAAATTAAGTAAGCAACGTAAATTACCTATTTTCTAAAACGTGCTTAGTGTAATGATTCATTCTACAGTCCTTCTATAAGATAACCCCTGCTGAGACTACCTGCTATTAGAATTGTAAATGATACCCTTAAGCCCGCTTCACAATGTGCAAACTTTTGTTTACAGAAATTGTGGTGTCCAAGTTTTAAATTTCATGAGTGTACCACTCAAGCAAACGAAAATAATCATTATTTATCACTCGTAACTGGATATAATTTTTAAAAAACCTTTGGCAGATTACGTCTCGTTACTAGTAAAATAATCATATATTATACATTTAGACAAGTGAAAATTCTCAATTATACAAGACGTATTGTCTGAAACACCACGAGACCTAAGGGTCAGAAGGTCCAAGGGCCCCCGATAGCCCTATTATCGAAAATAAAAAAATTTTAGCGGAAACATAATTTGATCGTTTTGAATTTTCTTTTGAATAAAAATTTCTTTGTGCCACTACTATTACAGACGGCAAAAAAATATGTTAATTTTCATAATGGTCATGCGTGTTTCATTCACTTCTGGTATCAGTATTTTCTAGAAATTTTCTTAAAACATTTGTCCAATAATACTAGTTTACCATGCCAAATCTTATTAAAATCGGATACGCCGTTTTAAATCTAATTATTATAATTTCCTTGAAATCTCTGTCTGTCTGTTAATCATCTCCTCCGAGGTGTTTAAAAAAAACTGAATACACCCTTCGATAGAGGATTTTAAGGCGGTCTTGATGCAAGGGTTTTGAAACTGTAACTCAACCCCCCTAGGGGGGCGGCTGTCCACACTTACTCTCTCTAAACTTCAAAATTAATTTTTGTTTTTAATACCAAATATGTTTGTATTGACAAGACAAACATCTTTTGTATACATCATTTTGATCTATGACCTTAAGGTCAAAAGTTATAGGTCAAAAAATGCAACTTTCTTATTTCAAGGTCAAAATAGGTCATGTGTGGAACCATTCGATTCGTCTTGACGAGACGCACAACTTTGGTACGCACACTTTTGACCTATGGCCTTCATATCAAAAGTTAGGAAAATCAGCCACCACCACCATGGAATCACATTGGTACGTGGGGTGAAGTGAGATTCCCTGCTTGATAGTTACCGCGTATACCGGTAATTTTGTAAATGGCTTTTTAGTTTAATGCCACAACACGCGTTTTTTAGCTCTCCTGTTATTTTTAATTTCATGCGTCCGTAGGGCGCGCTTAAAGACTAGTTTATCATAAAAACAAAATTTTAACTTCAAGGCCGCGTAGCGTCTAAACTAAGCAAATTTGGACTAAGATAAGTTTACTTAAAACGGCTTATATTAATCTAAGGAATATGTGATAGGCGTGTGTAAAGACCTTTTACAGACACCCTGTATATTGTTTGGAGCTATCTTACACTTACTTACTTACACTACCGGTACCTCATAAGAAAGACGTTTTAATTCCCTATACATCTATATGCATCTTATTTGGGTCAGGGGGGTCCAAGGGCCCCCGATAGCCCTATTTTCGAAAATAAAAAAATTGCCAGAAAATAATGCAATATGGACGAGATTGCCAATTCATGTTTAAAAGGGATATTCATTAACAATAAAATTTTCCCTGACAAATGAACAGGGTGCCGTCAGTCAAAAAATCTCAGTTTACACGACGGGTCAAGTGACACCGCATGTGAAAGATATTGTAATTTATTCAACCAAATACATTTTATTTCGAGAAAGGGACCTCTGTTAGCATCTACAGAGAAACTTCATAAATACGAGAGGTCCTCTTCAAACTTGAATTGATCTTACCAACTAGTTTTTTTTTGCATTTTCTATTGCTTTCTAGAAAAAGGAGGGCCCCTTAGGCCCCCTTCTCGAAATAAAATGTATTTGGTTGAATAGAGAATTTGAATACCTTCCATATGAGGTGCCACTTTAACCGCACTGTAAATTGAGATTTTTGTAATGGGGACTGATGAATGTTCCTTGTAAACATAAATTGACATTCTCGGTCACAATGCAGTATTTTCCGATTTTTTTTATTTTTGAAAATAATGCTGTCGGGGGCCCTTGACCAAAATAAAATGCATATAGCTGTATAGAGAATTGAAAGGGTTTTTATATGAGCTGTTTATATTTCGGGGTCAACTTTGTCTTCGAAAATGTTTCCCTCAAACAAAAATTGGATTGTCCGAGCGTTTTTCTGGAAGTGTAAAATAGCTCCAAAAAACAATAGTTTCGTTTTCTGTGGGCCACCTGTATATTAATTGTTAAATGTAATTATTGAAAAAAAATTTATTGGCTCTGATAATTTGATCAGGTACTGTAATGTACCGGGTGGCCCACTAAGAAGGGCAGCTGGCTATATCTGGAAAACTAGAAGTTGTATAAACCTGGAGAAAAAAATTTATTACTAAAGTGGCCAAGAGAAAACATTGGAAATTATTTCTAGTTTCTACAGTGCCCCCCAGAGGGCGCATTTTACCTCTTAAATACAAGAATCAAACTTTGTACGGATTTTGAACAGTAAACATAACTTAGAATCCCATGTGTTTCAAAGCTGATATAAGATTGATACTTTTTGTTCCATATCTTTTTACCATATCTCTTAAAATAAAGTAGTGGGCGGCGATCATCGATGTCTTCTAATATACAGTATAAATAACTTTAAAACGGCTAAACGGATTTCAACAAACTCTCCTTGAAAAGAGTATTATAGAAGGTATTAGAGGTGCTATTAATGTAACAGTTTTTATTTCGTTTGCCGCCGCTAGATGGCGTTTTTTTAACATTACAGCAAAAATAACGAATAAATAAATAAAATTAAATGGAACGATATGTTTTTTCTTATAAAAAATAATAATGAAATGGATTTGTAAGAATCTAGTGAAAACAGCATCTCAATATTTTTTTCCTAGACTAAATTATAGCAAAATAACTGTAACAAGGCAAATAATAACAAAAACAAACAAAAATTTTGCTTTGAAAACCAGAACTTTAAAAAGTTGAAAAATGATTTGTTAGTGTCAAATATATTAATTATGCCATTACATTTTTGCGCGCAATACATTAAAAAAAATGCCTTTTCCACCTGTGGAAGTTTTTAATATGCTTCGGATCTACTTTCTCTGCAATGATAATGCAACTCTTGCAGCTAGAGTATATTCGGTTGAGTATCCTGGTAGACGTCATCCAAGTATTAAAGTTTTACTTAAGCTTATTCATCGCGTCCGAATAAGAGGAAGGGGTAGTGTATTTTCATGACCACCAAGGTCCCCAGACCTAACTTGCTTAGATTTTTATTTAATTACTTAGTTTATGTAACACCCCCACTACAATAGAGAACATGGTTCAATGAATTTCAAACGTAATTCGTAGCCTTTCGGTGGTGGAAATTGAGATCAGCATATTGGCTACAAGACAAAAAATTGAATCTTGTATTGAACATGATGGTCGTCATTTTGAACATTTAGAGGGCTAGTTATAGATGATGTGTCATGTGTCCAAATTTTGTTGATTTTGAGTTTTTAATTACTTTGTTAAAGTTATTTTGCTATAATTTATGTTTTTGTTGTTAATAGCCTTGTTACAGTTATTTTGCAATAATTTAACTTAGTAAAAAGATATTGAGATGCGGTTTTACTAAATTCTTACAAGTGTATTTTGTTATTATTTTTTACCAAAAAAACTATATGATTCCATTTAATTTTTTTGAGAAAATGCGTTATATTTGCTGTTATGTCAAAAAAATCTGTATAGCGGCGGCAGACAAAACAAAAACAGTTACATTAATAGCACGTCAAATACCTTTTGAAATACTCTTTATAAGGACACTAAGTTTGTTGAAATCCGGTTAGCCGTTTTAAAGTTATTTATATATATTAGAAGACCTTAATAATAGCCCCCACTACTTTATGTTAAGAGAGTCATAAAACAAAAAGTATTAATTTTACATCAGCTTTAAAACACATAGAATTCTAAGTTACGTTTACTGTTCAAAATCCGTACAAATTTTGATTCTTGTATTTAAGAAATAAAGTGCGCCCTCTAGGGGCACCGTAGAAACTTGAAAATAATTTCCAATGTTTTCTCTTTGCCATTTTAATACTAAAATTTTGTACCCCAGATTTTTACGACTACTAGTTTTCCAGATATAGCCAGCTGCCCTTCTTAGTGGGCTACCCACTTATTTGTCTTTCAGTTGCCGCAAAGTGAAAATATTATTGACATAGGTAGTTATGAGAGCACTTCAGATGGTGGAATATTTGCAAAGTCTTCTCTGTACACAGCAATCGAAGAAAATGTATTAAACTGCCTAATGGATCTGTTACAGTAGACGATGAAGCATTTCCGCTGAACCCTTATTTAAAGAAGCCATACCCCCGATGTAACCAATTAACTCTTGCACAAAAAGTATATAAATATGCATTGTTGAGCAAGGGGACAGTAGTATATTCTCTGAACTCAATATAGAATTTAGATGTGTACAAGCAGTTGCATAACTCGATCCTTCAATAATAATAGCCAACTGTTAACAAAAATCCCAAATTGCCTGTTGTTCATTATTGTAGAAATGCGTGCTGTTGACTATATTCCCTACTGGACGGCACTCATATTCGAACTATAAGTGTTACGACACCTAGGTGTCGACTCGTGTTAACGATCACGTACGTAAATGCATTCGCATTAAGCAACTTTGTTGACAGATGTAACTTCTTTTACACATCTGTCGACGAAGTTGCTTAATGCGAATGCATTTACGTACGTGATCGTTAACACGAGTCGACACCTAGGTGTCGCAACACTTATTGATAGAATACAAAGCAACATTTAATAGGGTTTATCAAATTTGATTCGAGTCATTTTCCTGCAAATTCCGCTAAAAAAAAATCCGCTAGGAAAACCATACTAGTTTGGGTGTATGCACATCACTAGAGCATGTTTCAATCCCAATAGAATTCTTCACTTTACCTACTTCTTGATTAACTGGACATCTGATGATAGTTACTGTATGACAGCAATCATCATAAACAATATCATCGTGAAAACGAGGCTTAAAGGTAGTGAATTTACTTATTTTATTTGAATTTTGTTATGTGATTAATTTCTCCAATTTTTTTTAATAACACTGGTAGAGTTATTTAATCCTTTTTTAGGAGATATAGGAAGATATGCAATAAAACAAACATATTTAGTTGTATTTGTTATAATTTACTAGATCCCCAAAATTATGGGCTCTCTTTGGTAATACTTCGTATTTTGTTTTTTCTGTTACACAACAATTAGAATTAAAACAGTATAATCCTGATTAAGTTACTTTCATAACTTACTCCTTATTATGAGATTTAGTGGGGTTGGAATCAGTGAAAAACCTGTCCTTTATTCCAAGTCAACGTGTCGACTGGATTTTAAGTTCTAGACCAAAGACGTTTCACTGACCCCAACCCTACTAAACACTCCTAATGTAGTTTGGAAAATTTACTTATAATTTAAAATTTAATAATTTCTTATAGAAAAAAAAAACAATAGAAGTGTTACATCGTTATGGAAGTCAGGCATGGTCAGTTACTGTTAACAATCATACTGTTGTACTTTCATTGCTGAAATTGTTGACTTTGTTGTTTAATATTTGAATTTTTTTAATGTTAATTTTTATTTATTAACATTATTTAAGAATAATGTAATTATCGCGAGATACTTTTATTTAAAAAAAAGTAGAAGTACTTTTCGATATTATAATATTTCGGCTGGAAGATCAGTCTATTAAATAATTTGTTCGTATTTGTATGCTATCTGTGTTCTTGGAAGTACGTATATACTTATGAGCATATTACCTGTGGGACACAAGAAAACATGTCATTTTTACATTTATAGCTAACAGTTTATATAACAACTTTAATATATACCCACATTATTAAAATAAATAAACGCCTTTTTCATTCTAAATTGTTTTTATTTGGCCGACTTCCAATTTTCCGTTGATTTGAATTTGTAAACACTGAAACGCATCTTTACAAGATATGACTAAAATAAAACTGAAACGAAGGATTGTAGAGACATGAAAAACCTACAAATCAAGTGCTGTTACATGATGCCCATACAGCGTACATATAATGGGATTTTATTATCTGCATTCTGTTGTAACATTCTTTTACACTTCACCATAAATTTTTCATTACTTTGATTTATGTGTACCAACAGCAGTTTTTGTTCGTTATTAATCGAAAAAAATTAAGCACTTATTTTTAGATTATTATTTATGCGCAAAAATTTAAATCAGAATTAAATTAAAAATTGAATGGTAAAGAGATCACGTCAATGATCGACTAGATACTTAACTATTTGCATATAAATGGTGGAGCAATCTATTGCAAAACTGTTTTATACAACATAAGTGGTAGTTGCCAAGATTTCTATTGCACATTATTATTTTTATATTTGATGCATTATTTAATTCAGTCTGCATTTGGGGATATTTACTATGTCAATTTAATTTAAACCCTTTTTAAAGCTAGATTTGAAATCGACCATCGTTGTAATGTGATAAATGAATTGGGTGTTGCATAACTCATTGTAATTGTTTTTTATTATTTTAAATGGCAATCTTGAAGTTTTATTTTAGATTGAAGTACCTGAGAAAATTTTATAAAAACTACATTCGACTACAAGCTGTTGGAGATATTTCAATTTGTCAGATTTATTTTCAATATAATTTAAGTGGAGAAAAACAGAATGGTTATTTTGCCTTATATTGACATGATTTTTTTAAGTTGAACATAAGATCATAGATTAATTGCCACCTTTAATGATATACCCTAAAATCAAACGGAGCACCTAAGTAACAACACTACTTTACCTTGTTGGGAAAAGTCAATATAGGATGAATTTCCAACAACTGGAAATGATTCAGTTTTATTCTTTTAATAAGTATAAATAAGAAGCAAGATGGTATTCCTAGGTAGTACTCTAATTGCAATGTTACACAGAGATACTACATAAGATACATGTACACTCATGAAACTTAAAACTTGGACACCACAATTTTTGTAAACAAAAGTTTGCACATTGTGAAGCGGGCTTAAGGATATCATTTACAATTCTAACAGCAGGTAGTCTCAGCAGGGGTTATCTTATAGAAGGACTGTAGAATGAATCATTACACTAAGCACGTTTTAGAAAATAGGTAATTTACGTTGCTTACTTAATTTTTTTCTTTAAAGAATATATTTGAAGGTATCGCTAATTAAACACCATAGCTCGATTAATTATCGAATCAAAATTTTGTTTAGGAAATGTTTACAAAATAAAATTAGAAATAATTTTGATTTAAAAAACGTCTACAAGCAATAACTTTTAAATTAAATCAAAAACTAAACATGGTTATTTGGGTTGACTGATTTTACTTATTTTTAAATAAATCTAACCTACTAATTATTGTAAGTTATTAAAAAAAATCATTAAACTCTCTATTCATAATATTTAGTCCTTACAAAATGTATATTTTATGACGTTTCATTTTTTCTGTAGTTAATATAAAAAGTGAAAATAAAAACTAAGGCAATTCTTATTGTCAACGTATATATTTAGTTTTTTGACAAGAATTTATTACATAATTATAATTAAGATACCAAGTTATAGTTTAAAATTAAATGAAAACTTTTTTTTAAATAAAGGTATTACTATATAAATAAATATAAGAAATCAATAATGGGTGTGACCTCCATTATTATTGATACATTCTTGGAGGCGTCTGCTCATTGACGCTATCAAGGTATCAATATAATTAATATTAATCGTTTCCCATGCGGTGTCAATGGCTGCAATTAGTGCATTACGGTTTACTGGTATAAAATTTGGCCCTTGTTGTCTTCGGATAACAGCAAGTATTCGAGCCCAAACATTTTCGATAATGTTAAAATCTGGGCTTTTTGCTGGCCAGGGTAACAGCTCCAAGTTATTTTCTTGTATCCAATTGCGCACAACCCGCGAAGTATGAATAGGGGCGTTGTCCTTTAACAACAAAAATACATTATGAAAATGTTAATTCAACAGATCCCGAACTATTTTTGGAGAAAGTATAGTGAAATAAAAATACTTACTTGTTGGAAAATATAATCTTCGTCTGGATAAAACACTTTGACTGAAGGTTTCATAATAGTTTCCAAAATATCTAAATACGCAGCAGAATCAAGACGTCCATCGATAGCCCAACAAACTCCTGGGCCCCGCGCGCTAACCCAACCCACACATTCACAGAAAAATAACCACTTCGTTTTTAGGACATATGTGATTATTTTCGTAACGAGTTCCTTCCATTCTAAAAACTTTTAGTGGTCCATCGTTGCGGCTATTGAACGTTTTTCGTCGCTAAAAATCACTCGATTCCAAAATTCCAAAGGTTCGTTCACATATCGCCTTGCAAATTCAGACGACGTCTCATATTTTCGTCACTGAGAACTTCTTTCGCAGCAGCATTATACTTCTTTATTCCCATCTCCTTTAATCTTTTTGTGCAGTTATACGGCATCCGGGAAAATGTGTATCTGCTATAGCCCTGGGTATGTAGCAAATGGTTGTTCTGTTACGTAATGAAACAACTCGAGATCTTGAGCACGTGTAGATACTTTAGGTCTACCACTTCCGATGGCTCTTTCCAAAGTGTGTTCAAGATTCCATTTTACTCGGTAATGCCCTACGGTGCTTTTGGTATATCTAACATACGTGAAATTTCACGCACGCTACGGCCCGCCGCTAATTCCGAAACAATCCGCGCTTTCAAATCAGCACCGAGATGAGGTGGCATTTTCACAACACTTGAAATTTTAAACTAAAATGGAATTTACATTTCTTACTTTATTTATTGGTTCACACTACCCCTTCTCAAACAGTAGGTAATTGTTTATTTATTACATGCTAAGCCAATCAACCCTTAGAGCAATATGACTCAAAGGAAGTAAATTAAACAAGCAAGGATATTCTATTGTTATTGAAACTTATTCATAAAGTAAAAGCCATTTCCTTATAATGCTAATGGACAGGATTTTCTTTTAAGTATTAAGATTACAATAGAGGACTTATAAACTTTCGAAAATATCTAATTATAAATATTTACACTGCAATTGCGCTTTTTCCTTAATAATTTCTTAGCAATAACATACACGTTCTTGGTTTTTAAGTTGTCATAAATTTGATATGATATAAATTTGTGTTTCTAATATTACATCACAAACTAATCTTTATTCGCCAAAAATTGTTGCTTAAGTTGTAAAGCTTCGTACACACCTGAACAACAAACCGAGCAACAAACATAACAACGAACCGAAAGTCAAACAGAACGACAAACGATCTTTTATGATTTCCACAATCCGAACAACAAACGGAACGTTTGTGCTGTTCCCATAATTATTTTCAGTAGTTTTCAGTTCATATATATTTATTATTGAGAAGAGAAAATTGCGGAAAACAAGAAGATAGTGCCAACCAAATTTTTACGCACAAAGAAAAGTAAAAATTATAATTTACTTCGCTTTTTTTATTTTGAAAATTTCCCGCCCAAATGATGCTAATAGGGACATCATTTTTTCATTCTTAAACACTGATTAATTTAAAACATTTTTCTTCTGTCAACTCCATAATATTACCTAAAACACAACAAACCCACAAAAGGGAGGACAAAAATAAATAATTTAATTCTCCCGCATAAGTTTGTTCGCCGTTTTGTTTAGATTCGTCCAAACCTGCAAACGCATTCGCGCGCATTTTCTTTGATGTCGGAGAAAAAACCGACAAGTTGCGGGAACGCCGCAAACCGTTCGTGGAACAATCAGGACTTGCGAATCTGTTCTAAAATTCGTACGTAGCACCGTCCAAATTAATGTTCCGATTGCCGTTCGGTTCGTTGTTCTGTTTGTTCCTCGGTTTGTTGTTCAGGTGTGTACGAAGCTTTACAATAAGCATATTAATATGAACTATATCTTATGAAAGGAGAGTTATGTAACTATAATTAACGACTTAACGTTACGTTAGTAGATTCCATTTACTATTTACACATATTTTCTTGGAACATTCGATAATTAACTATCGGGATATGATGACCCTATACTTCGCAGGTTGTGCGCAACTGGATACAAGCAAATAACTTGGAGCTGTTACCCTGGCCCGCAAAAGCCCAGATTTTAACATTATCGAAAATGTTTGGGCTCGAATACTTGCTGTTATCCGAAGACAACAAGGGCCAAATTTTATACCAGTAAACCGTAATGCACTAATTGCAGCCATTGATACCGCATGGGAAACGATTAATATTAATTATATTGATACCTTGATAGCGTCAATAAGCAGACGCCTCCAAGAATGTATCAACAATAATGGAGGTTACACCCATTATTGATTTCTTATATTTATTTGTATATTTGACAATAAGAATTGCTTTGGTTTTTATTTTCACTTTTATATTAACTACAGAAAAAAATGAAACGTCATAAAATATACATTTTGTAAGGACTAAATATTATGAATAGAGAGTTTAATGATTTTTTTAATAACTTACAATAATTAGTAGGTTAGATTTATTTAAAAATAAGTAATAATCAGTCAACCCAAATAACCATGTTTAGTTTTTTGATTTAATTTAAAAGTTATTGCTTGTAGACGTTTTTTAAATCAAAATTATTTCTAATTTTATTTTGTAAACATTTCCTAAACAAAATTTTGATTCGATAATTAATCGAGCTATGGTGTTTAATTAGCGATACCTTCAAATATATTCTTTAAAGAAAAAATTAAGTAAGCAACGTAAATTACCTATTTTCTAAAACGTGCTTAGTGTAATGATTCATTCTACAGTCCTTCTATAAGATAACCCCTGCTGAGACTACCTGCTGTTAGAATTGTAAATGATACCCTTAAGCCCGCTTCACAATGTGCAAACTTTTGTTTACAGAAATTGTGGTGTCCAAGTTTTAAATTTCATGAGTGTACCATCAAACGACGGTAACGAAATTTTCCGAAGAAGTTATGTTTAAAGTCGTACTTTGAGATTGGTTTGAATTGCATTCTGATAGTAGTTCCGCGCGCGCGATTAAGTCTACACATTTGTTGTAAAATTCGTTTGATTCTAACAACTCTTTATCTTCAATACCGGCGAGTTCAAGTTTTAAAAGAATTTCGTCATACTTTTCGGGCAAAAACTTTACACTCTCAGTATAAATTTGTAATTTTTTTATTAAATATTTGTCTCCTACATTTTCAGATATGGAATTCAAAAATGATTCAAAATTAATTAGTTTGGAGAGATAAGATTTACAACTAGCCATCAGAAGCTCGGTTTTCTTTTTCTCGGACATTTTAACTTATAACGAAAACAAGGTATCAGGCAATTAAAAACTCTATCCGTCTTAAATAAAAAATAAAGCAAAAGTAATTTTTTGATATTTAAAGCAGAAAAACGTGGCAAAAATGCGCAAGTAGGCGAAAACACATCAAAAATGAATACTCCAAATATCGAAGTAAATGTAATTATGCATGTAAAATTCAAAACGAATAAAGGCAATTATTAATCTGGAAACAACTTGATTTTGGAGATTAATATTACATTGAATGGATGTATTATTGGTATGATAAGGTGGTACTTTGTGACTTACCCTGGCCTCGCTAATTAAGTTCCGTTTTACAATACATCTTTTTATTTTCCATTCCAGTATAGCCTCTTTATCGATTTTATTGCAAATTGGAATATTGATTAAAATCCAGTAAATTCGGTCACACATTAAAACTTTCATAATTATTTCTTTAATATTTCTATCGTATTTTTTATTTACTGAATGTATCCTACACTTTGTTTATAGGTCACTACACAATCCTTATCTTTTGCAGTTTCTTATTTACCTTTTTTCCTGCCGAATTTTGCTTTTGTTACAAATTACGTCCGTTCTTTATATTTTTTATGAGCCTATTTCATAAACTCTCGTTTTCAATGAACCATAAAAATACAAAATCGTGTTATCTAGTTAAACGAAACCCATTCTGTCTACCGAAAGAAATTGTATAACGCAATGTTATAGCATTTAAATTAGTGTGGGAATGTACATTATTTTTAATTAAGAACCGTAACACAAATTTTAATTTACGTAGGTGGGTTACAGGTTCTATGTGGCACGCAACGGCAATAAACTTAATTCAAATATCGGTATAAACGTTCCGTTACTAACAATATTAGCAAACGTATAAAACACACTTAATATGTCTAATAAAATAAAAGACGTAATTTGACGACATTACCTGACTCTGTTACGTAGAGTATAAAGAAAACCAAAAAAATTTAGCACTCACAAAAGAATGTGCTTACAAAAACTACGAAACACAAAGAGACATAATTCGCGAGAAAAACAAAGGGCTGTAAAATAAAAATGAAAGTAAGTGTACAAATGTTCGTTTAAAGAAGTAGGTACGCTAAATTTACTGAAGTAGTTTAAACTTTAAAAGAATCTTCACATCGCCGTCTTGAAAAAGTTGCTGCCCTAAAAAAATTCATTCATCAGAGGGTATTTTGAATTATTTTTATAAGTCAGCAAAGACGATATAAGTTTGTATCTAATCATTTGTTATACAATTTATGAATTTCATTTGTGTGTAAAAGAAAATGTATTTATTTTCAATTATTGTTGTTCCAATTTGAGGTACCTATATACAATAAAAGTTGAATGAAATATGTGTAATTATCAGGGTGTTTCAAAAAAGGTGACTCCTCTCTAGGATAGGTAGAAAACTAAAAAATAATTGGGGTTTGCTTAGTAAAAATTTTCGTAACGCCATCCTATTCAAGATTGTTGAAGAAAAAACATTATACACATTTTTTACGATTTCCCGAAACGACTGACAACATTGCAATGAAATTTTATACGAATACGTTTTGGAAGCTGATACAATCCATTAATTTGTTTTTATATTTGACTCTCATAGAGGGCGCTAGTTACACGGTTCGTACCTCAGACTAAATATAAGTACCTATAGACAAGTAACGTGCACCTTTGTTTTGAAGTCGCCATGATAGAAAGAGAGGTACAAGGAGGGAGCTATCACTGTCACATGGCGCGTGGAAAAATAACAAAAAACTACTTCAATTCAGCATAAGAAGAGGTTAAATTCATGCTCCGATCTGTCACTGTTAACCTAAAACACATGCTAACTGTCACTGTTAACCTATAAAACATATGATACATTTTGTGTATCTTCCACTTCCACTTATAAATTTCGACTCATCACGTGATATTTTAGTGTCGTCCTTCAGTGCCCTCTTTCTAGTATTCCGGCTACATTTTTCGGTATAAAACGAATTTAGCGTACTCGTCTAGGTACTTATATTTCGTCTGGTTCGTACCAAGTACTGTACTTAACTTTTTTAAGGTTAGATTTATTAATCAAAATTTGAAGTGAACTTTAACATCATTCAATTATACACCAAAAAGGTACTCTTGATAAAACTCGATACTGTGTCCCGTTTTGGGAATATTTAGATGCTGGTATAAAGTAATCATAAAAAAAATAAAAAATAAAAAAGCGGGGGACATTTTGAACACTTACTCTAACGGCCAGTATTTCAATTTCTGGTTTAAGGTTCAAGATAATCTGTATATCGTTTTGATCCTTGATAGTATTTACAAATCTTTTTGGAAACGGCCCATAACACCTTTAAATTTATAAATAACCTGCGAGCATGTTCCGACTAATTTTTTACATTTTTTGCAAATTTTTATCAACCAGAAATTTCCATACGACAACGTAAGTGCATCTTTTTTTGGTTTAAACTTTTAAGTAAAATTATGTCAATCACACGAACCGATTCAGAATTTTCTCCTCTTTTCTAGTTTACTTTTAACATTTCTAATTTTTTTTTTCATTTAGAAGTTTTAATGTAAAAACTTTACGAAGTGGTGGGGAACATTCAAGATTACCTCCAACTTTAATTCTACTTAAGGTTAATTTTTGGTTAATTTCTAAGGAGACAATTGTGACAACAATTATTACCATGACAATAAATCCATAATTTAAGTTAACCCACGACTAAAATACTGGCCGTAATTGAATTTTATTTAATGTTTTTAATCTTTATTTTAATTTTCTTGTGATTTTTGTTTAATTAATAACTTTATCATTACTTTATACCAGCATCGGACATTACTTCATAATTTTCAAAACAAAATATTCCGAAAACGGTAGACAGTATCAAGTTTTACCAAGAGTATAATTTTTGTGTAAAATTGAATGATGTTTAAGTTCACTTGAAATTTTGATTAATAATACTAACTTTCAAAAAATTATGTTGTACTACTTGGTACGAACTGTGTAACTAGCGCCCTTTATGAGAGTCGGATATAAAAACAAATTCATAGGATGTATCACCTTCCAAAACATATTCGTATAAAATTTCATTACAATGTTGCCAGTAGTTTTGGCAAAATCGTAAAAAATGTGTATACATTTTCCTTTCAACTCCCTTTATCTTGAATACAGATGGCGTTACAAAAATTTTTAACTAAGTAAACCCCAATTATTTTTTTAGTTTAGTTCTACCTACCTAGAGACAGGGTCACTTTTTTTGAAACACCCTATATATATATATATATATATATATATATATATTAGCAAATTTGCCGACAGGTATGTAAAGCAGTTACATAGTCGATTCTTCAATAATTATAGCCAACCTAACAGTTGGCAAGTATAAAAATTTCGAATCGCCTGCAGAATCGACTATGTAACTGCTTTACATACCTGTCGGCAAATTTGCTAACATTTACGTACGTGAACGCTTTCACGAGTCGACACTAGATGTCGAAAACCTTATCGTTTAAATATTGTGATCCCTCCAGTAGGGCATATAGTCGACAGCGCGCGTTTGTACAATAGTGAACTTACACTCGAGTTCTCACTCCCGATGAGTCCCAAAAGGACGAAACAGCTGTCGGGTGATTCTCAGTGTTTGTTTGCTATTACAACCTCTTGCGTACTTTTACTGCAGGCGATTCGAAATTTTATACTTGCCAACTGTTAGGTTGGCTATAATTATTGAAGAATCGACTATGTAACTGCTTTACATACCTGTCGGCAAATTTGCTAACATTTACGTACGTGAACGCTTTCACGAGTCGATACTAGATGTCGAAAACCTTATCGTTTATATATATATATATATATATATATATATGTATATTCACAAGGTATAACTAAAATAAGAATGTATTCGTGTGATTCGTCGTATTTATCAAGTCAGCTAAGGAAGTAGGTAAACCAAAGGTCATATTTACTTCAACGAGGTTTTCAATAAAACAAATATCAATTTAAATACAATATTTTAATTACAAATGATTCTTAAAGAAGATGTTCAACATGTCCTCATTCCATTTGTGTATATATATATATACATTTTGCATCTCCGTAAAAGTGAACGCCGCACTCTCTCAAAGAGTCCCGGATATGTACGAACAGTCCGGCAGGCATGTTCTATTTGTTCTCGCAACTCATCTAAATTATTCATCGGACTTGAATAAACTAATGTCATTAAATACCCCCAAAAGCAAAAGTCGAGCGGAGTGAGGTCGGGAGATCTAGGTGGTCATGCAATTGGACCTCCTTGCCATTGTAATTTTCGTTTAGGTAATTTCTGATCAAGACTGCATAATGCGCAGGAGCTCCATCGTGCATCAACCACATATTAGTTCTGTGGTTGAGGGGTACATCTTCTAACAGCAGTGGCAAGATATTCCGCAAAAAGTCAAGGTACAATTGACTAGTCAAACGGTTAGGCAGGAAACAAGGTCCTATCAGATGGTCTCTCAACACACCAAGCCAAACGTTAATTGAAAATCGGTGTTGATGATTCGATTCAACAATGGCGTGCGGATTTTCGTCGGCCCAAACATGGATATTATGGAAATAAAAAATGCCATTTCTCGTGAAACCAGCTTCGTCAGTAAATAAAATTTCCGTAACAAAATTTGGGTTCTCCGCAACTTTTATCAGCACCCTTGGACAAAGCACCAGTCGTGCGGCGTAATCAGGCACAGTAAGAGCTTGTACCCTTTGAATATAGTATGGGTGCAATTGCTGCTTGCGTAACATTCTCCAAATTAGGGAAGAATTAATATTTGTTTCAGTAGAGAATCTTCTAGTACTAGTACCGGGATTTTCTTCAATTCTTCTTAAAATGTTAAGTTTTGTCTCGGGAGTAGAACCGACCACCATCACCGTTCCTTGATTTAATCGATCCAACTTCGGATAAACGTTGATGTAAATTTGTAAAAAGTTTGGCACACGGAAGTACCCGGTTTGGGAATGCTTCGGCATAAGGTGACGTACCTCATAAGCATTTCCATCGGCCTTGCCATACTTGAAATGCATGTATACCATTTCTGCGTTGATATATTCCGGCATATTTGAAAATTTCAACAATGAGCAACAGCAACAACGACTTCAATAGCAACAATAACACTAACAATGACAGCCATACAATGATTACAACAAATGCGGCAACTAGACGGACAGAAACGAACAAATTTTGTTTTGTTATTTCCATAGCTGACGTGATAAATACGACGAATCACTCCAACTGTGCTTATTTTTTATTTCAAAAACTGCCTGTATCTCGGAAACGACCGATTTTTGAACTTATGTTTATTTTGACTTTTTTGTTTGTACTGATGAGATCTATAAGTGGGCTAAATATCGGAACGTAATTTTTTAACACCCTATATATCGTGTCCCAGGATAGGTGTAACAAGAGGTGAAAAGGACCAAAAAATTTTTTTAATGACATTTGGGGAAGGAGTCTTGTTTGTTGTAAAACTAAGGTATACAAAAAATTTGTTGATTTCGTGTTACAAACATTAGTTTTATAAACAAATTTGTAAAAATTGTTATCAATAAAGTGTCTTCTTTTTTAAAGATATCGAAAAATTCAACTAAACAAGGTTTTTCGTGAAGAGTTTGGAACCGTCCCTTAATGAAACTCGATATTTATTCCACCAACGTTTCGACGTCAAGGGCAACTTAAATTCGATCTGACATAAAGGATACAGCATTTAACACCGTAAAACGTTTAACAGACATAAGTACTTAATTTTATTATGGTAAAAAGTTATAGTAATCCCTTGAAATAATTCAGCTGACGTTTCTACGTTAACGAAATTAATACTTATATCAAATTACGTCGTTAAAATTTTACTATAAAACGTTTAAAGTAATAATAATTATTTCAAGGAATGACTATATTTTTTACCAAATCAAATAAAGTACTTATGTCTGTTAATAATATCTACGGTGTTTAATCGTTTATGTCAGATCGAATTTAAGTTGCTAGTCAGAAACCAATTATATAGATACTATGACAAAGTGCACACTGTTGGTCGAAACGTTGGTGAAATAAATATCGAGTATTATTGAGCAACGGTTCATAACTTTTCACTAGGGACTACTACGTGGACAATGTATAATAATTAACCGATTCAGGAGCTCATCACAATTCAACTTCGTACCTTCATCATAATATTTTTGAAGCACTATAAGTACCACAATCTGAAGCAGTAATCACCGGTGATACCGAGTAACGCCCCAAAAATTTTAAGCCTGTAATCCGTATTAAGAGGAATTAATCTTAAGTAGTTATTACAATTTCTTTTCTTTAAAAAATTGCAAATCATAAAAACAATTTCAAAAACAAACTTTTTTGCTGTCGTTAGTGTAAGAGGACTTATCTACATCTGACGCTATACGGATGCGCCCGAAATCACAACATTTAACACAAATGTAAAATAAATATTTATTTTCATAACCTATTTTTAACAAATTTGTTGCATAATTCAAACTAAAATTATGTTTTTCCTTACCTTTCAAATTTGGAACGGAAGTATAGAATTGTATACTAAACAACTTTTTTAAGTTCAATTTCTCCGTACCTTGAAAAATGAAGGCATTTTTTATTGGTAACAATTATTAAATATTTGTTTATTAAACGAAATTAATTCATATTTTTATACCTTAGTTTTACAACAAACAGGACTCATCTGCCAAATTCAATTCAAAAACTTTTTGTTTATTTCACCTCTTGTTACATCTGTCGTGGGACACATTATACATGATGTCTCAAAGTAGCCGTTCGATAGAAGTTTTCGTGGTAAAGAAAAATCTATAATTCTGAAATTTTGGACTTTTTCAAGACTGTCCTTTATTTTAAAATATTTTAAAGATCATACTACTCCATACAACTTTGTATGTTGTAGTTTCAAAAGTCCTACCTTTGCTTGAGCGTTACTAAATCTCGAAATTACTCAAAAATACCAAAAATCACATTTTAAATGCAGTTACAATCCGGTTTTGCAGAGAAGATCATCTAATTAAAGAACTGACATCATGTTACAATGGTGTTGGTGAAGAAATTTGTTAGTTCAACAAGAATGGGGTAACTTTTAATGTTCAACAGAACACAATTACTCCTAAGTTTATAAATGGCGATCATTACGATTTAAATAGTCAAAAACAAGATTGATTAATAAGTCAGATATACTTGAGCGTGGAGATTTGAGTCAGTTAGTCACTGGATAGTACCGATTATTACAAAAAAATAATAAATACTATTAGATTATACGGAGATTGTATCCTATTTCCAAAATAGAAGAATTAAATAGAAGTAGACATTTTACGTTAGTAACTGACCATAAACCACTAGTAACCATTTTTAATCCTCAAAAAGAATTACCGTTATTAACAACTTCGGTATTACAAAGATAGGCGTTTGTTTATCAACTTTTGCGATACGTTCTAGTTTGAATCAAGCCGATATTATTTTGAGATTTGCTTTAAAACTATGATTTCTTAAGATATTGATGTAGAATATAGTAAATCCATATCAAATAATTCAAGAAACTGAAACTTCCTAAAAATTGTTTGAATCCTTTGAACCCATATGCAATACAAAGTGAATTACACATTTTTAAAAAATTGTTTAATCAAAGGTTATCGACTAATTATTTCAAAAAAATTAGAATTTACACACATTCATATTTTTGGTCGTTTAACGGATATTGAAAATATTATTAAATCATGTTTAGATTATATAGATTCCCCGGAAAAAGGGAATTTGTCAAATTGGCCTTTTACTTTAATAAATGGTAAAACTATTTCGGTATAATTGAAAATCATTATTTTTGTTAATCATGGATGTTTATCCTAAATGGATAGAAGTTTTTCCTATTAAAACTATGCATGCAGAGTTTACCATGAATACGTTCAGATCAACGTTTCCACGTTTTTGTATTTCTAAATTTATTGTGTCTGATAATGCTACAGTTTTTACTTGTTTCTATAGTAAAAACCGCGTTTCGATATTTAATGGGTCTCAACACCATCTTTAAAGTAATGTTGCTACAGAAAATAAATGAAAACTGTAATAAAGCTCCAAATTGTTTTACATTCACGATCATAATTACCGGATAGTAATTGTATTAAAATCATAAAATTAAAAAAATTGTTCAGGAAAAACAACTTTATCAGAAGAAGGTATTAGGAAAATCAGAGAAATTCAAAATTTTCAGCAGGAGAAATAGTAGAAGTACGAAATCATAAAATTCTATCAAAACCATTCTGGATTACAGATATAATAATTAATTGTTAAGAGTATTTTCCCCCAATTAGGGATACAATTTAAAAGTGTTTTCCTTCAAGGTAACGATAAAGTCCTCACAAGTTTGGACGAAACGTCTGCTTTGACGCAACTTTATTTTTTGATACAACCTCCACCTAGAAGGAAAACACCTTTAAATAATAATTATTTTTTTGGAAATTGGTATAGAACCCCTTCTTGGAAGAAAGTGGAAAACAAAAACAACTCAAGTAGTTGAAATTGACGACGTTTCGTCTTCTGTCTGAGGCTCTTAATCAAAATGAGTTGAGATTGATTAAAATCCTTGATAAAATCCTCACATTAAAGGCAAAACGTTGGAAATTACATTTTTAATTTTAAATAAAATTAAATATTGGAGATGTTTTTGTTGTAGACCTGCACCTGTAATAATTAATTGTTTAGGAAAACAACTATTTGCAGTAAGAATTCCAGAAGGTAACCAATGACAAACTTACTTTTGTAACAATTATGTTTTTATTATTATTATTATCCTTATCTGTGATATATGACATAAAACAAAACAAAAATAATGTGCATAAGCTCCAACCAGAGAATATCAAATTATATAATTTGACAGTGTGTAAAATACAAACACTTAGGATGCTACGGAGTTAAGTTCGAAATTGGAAATTTAAGTGGATTCGAAATAACACGGCAAAGGTTTATGAAAATGAAATCAATTGTCATATGATCAATACTACTGTATGGAGTTGAAAGCTGGACTTTGAATATGGAGGCGCATGCTTAGGATCCCTTGGACGGAAAGAGTTACAAATCAGGAAGTGTTACCCGAGTTAATAATAGAAGAAAAGATAGAATGCAAGATAGGAAGAGGAAGAAGGAGGACCTCTTGGCTTAAGAATATAAAACAATGGACTTGGAGCTTCAGAAGACTGAAGTAGGTTTGCCAATCTAATCGCCAACCTCTGAATACAGAGAAGGCACACAAAGAAGAAGATCATCACCAGTAGTTATAAATTAAGTTGGAGGTCTCATAGATATATTCTGAAATCAGCTGTTATGTTAAATAAACATGTATTTCAATTTTTCAATTATTACTAAATTTACAAGGTATGGTTTCTTTTCAATAGATGACATTTCAATTTAATATCTAATTTTTATAAGTATTTAAACCAATGTCTTCAAATACTCTTGTAGAGTCTTATTTATTTTTATCATCAAATTTTTATATACCGTCAATGGAGAGTTAATATTAGTGTTAGTACCGACTTTGGAAAAAAAGCTGACGGAAATACCTAAATTAATTTTCATAGCCTTTACAACTGCATTTTCTCAATCTTAAAATATACATTTATTTTTGAAGAGTAAATGATTTGATAATTTTAAATTTCAAAGTTAATTGGGAACTTATGAAATTAATATTAAACAAACCAGAAGCAAAATATTGCGTTACGTACTAAGTAAAATATCTGAAATTTTAAAATTGGTTACATTTCAAATAATTTTAATATAAACATAGAAGTATTTGAAAACTTAATGAAGTAATGATGTAAATCAAATAAATCAATCGTTATGTATAAATTTAGACAAAAAAGAAAACGAAAGTACTCGTGTGAACGGAAACAAATGTACAATATTTTTCACTAAAACATACGTATAGTTTCATAAAAATATAACTGTTAAGAAATGTATTTGAATTTTTTCTTTATCTTAGACTAAAGGAAGTAAAAATCGTAAACCATTTCCGTATGATATTTTCTTTCATAAAACCTTCAAAACTTCATAAAGGAAATTTATTTCTATTTTTGTTTATGAATATAAAAGCGTTTTATTTAACGTCCTACTGAAATAGAACAAAATAAACAAAAATAAGCATAGGAAACCTGGGGGTCTTTAAGTTATTAAAATATAATTACGCTGTGCTTTTGAAATTGTTATATACCTGTTTTAAGTATTATTTTGGGTTTTACGGGAAACAATAACGTTTGCAAGTAAAAATATATTTAACAAAGAGCAAGGTATAAATCTATAAATAAATAGCAGTAGGTAACACATTTTTTAAGTGACTAGTTAAATAAACTGTTTTTACATTTAAACAGACGGCGTCCTAATTTAAATACCTTGATGGATTTTAGTCGCAGATTATTTTGTTTTTTCCTGTAAGAAACTCTTAAACCGGGTACTATATATTTTTTTTGAAAAAACATTTGGTTTTGACTCAATCGCACCAACCGCTAATAAAGAAACAATAAAATTTTAATTGCAATAACATATTTGACTGGAAACGTGGGAAAACTATATTCCAGAAATACAATAATTACTAATTTGCATATTAACATGCATCACTGATTATTTGTGTATTTGTGTACGTACGAGTGTATTAAGAATTGAACAGGCCTAAACTGGACAGAAAAATTCTTCCATACAAATATATTGGAATGTTTTTATTAGTGATCACTTCCTTGAGTCAAGCTCATTTGATTTTGGGGCGATGGTCTGAGTATTTATTTTCAATGGTTAATTCCTACTATTAGATATTTAGGGTCATATCTAAAATGATTTTTCCATGCAAAAATAGACTAAAAAATATTAGCTAAACAGCTGCATACGTTTACCTATTTAAAATTATCTCCGGCTGACAATTTGAAATCAAAAATTGACCAGTACAGGATGTAACACGAAGAGTTTTGAATAGAAACTATTGAAGGCAGAATTTTATTAGAATTTTTAAATTACACCAATAGTGGTTTCCAAGAACGTTAAGTTAAAATTTAATAATATCATGAACGAGGCACTTTTGGTTAAACCGGACGGAAGTGAAATCTACCTTCCTTATTTTAAATAGAAACTCCTTAGGTCGTCTGTCCACCTGGTCGGCGGCCTTCCTCGACTTCTGGTTGAATCCCTAGGTCTCCATTTCAAGATACGTTTCGTCCATCGCCCATCCTGTATCCTAGCCAGATGGCCGGCCCAGTTCCACTTTATAGTGGCTATTCTTTCTATGACGTCTTCGACTTTAGATCTTTGTCGGATTTGCTCGTTTGGTATGTGATCTCTTAAGCTTACAACCAGCATTGCACGTTCCATAGCTCGTTGTGCTGTTCTCAACTTATTGGCCGATTTTTGGGTTAGTGTTAGGGTTTCAGATCCGTATGTCTGGACGGGTAGTACACATTGGTTGTAGACCTTTTGTTTTAGGCACATTGCGATGTTGCTTCCTAAGATGTGACTTAGTCTACCGAAAGCGGCCCAATTCTCCTTTGTACCTCATGTGTTTGGTTATTTCTCCTTATTCTTAGTTCATGGCCTAGGTATTTGTAAGTATCAACTTGCTCTATTATGTTTCCACCAATTTTTACGTTATTATTCATCACGAGGTTGGTCATAATTTTCGTTTTTTCATAATTTATGTTTAAACCTGCTTTTTGCGACGAATCCTTGAGGCTTTTGCCATGGCAATTGCATCTCCTAAGTTGTCCGAGATTAATATAATATCGTCAGCAAATCTAAGATGACTGAGTTTTTGTCCATCGATATTTATTCCCTTTTGTTGCCATTGATTATCTTTAAAACTTAGCTCTAGAGCTGCTGTAAAGAGTTTTGGTGATATATTGTCCCCTTGTCTTACCCCTCGTCCCAAGCTGAATTTCTCGCTGTTTTCATGTAAGCGTATGTTTGATGTGGCTTTCTTGTATATGTTTCTAATTAGTGATGTATATCTGTAATCTATTCGGCATTGTTTCAGTGCTGCCAATATTGTTTAGAATTCTACTGAATCAAAAGCTTTGTGGTAATCTATAAATGTCAGCACTAAGGGTTTATTGTATTCCATCCATTTTTTGATCAATATTTTTACGGTTTGTAAATGATCGTTTGTACCATATCCTTTCCTGAAACCTGCCTGCGGTTGATAGAAATCCAGCTTCAAGGTTAAGCGTTTTGTTAATAATTTCATAAATAGTTTATATATATGTGACAGGAGACTTATGGGTTTATAATTTTCTAATTTAGAGATGTCGCCTTTTTTATGGAGTAGAACGATAACTGCGTTGTTCCAGTCATCTGGTATATTACCCTGCTCTAGACATTTGTTGAACAGGTTTCTAACTGACCGCATAAGAGAGTCTCCGCCTGATTTTATTGCTTGATGCTTATGCTGATGGAATAGTCCATCCTCTCCTGGTGAAGGTACCATATGCTATACTTAAAATTAACTATTTTTAAAATTAAATTAAAATTTTATTTAAATACCGAATTCTTAAGAAAGAAGGATATTTATATTTTTTCTCATTTAATTAGTAGAAAATCAAACAGGCAACGGGATTTGCACAAAACGTCGACGTACCAACTTTGAGAATTGTAGTGTCACCATATTTATAACTAACATCTGGAAGGAGACCACGAATTGTTTGGCTGAAGCAAGTGTCAAATTAAATTGCCCGAAAGAGTTTAACTTTAATATAATATGATTTAAAACCGTTCATTATGCTGACAATAGAAGAAGCTTTCGATGCCTCTTTTTTGCAATCGAAGATTTTTTTTCACTCATAAGGACATTTAGAATTAAATGAGTTTTAGGTGTATAAGAAGACCCAAAAAACTTTAATAAACTTTTTCAAATAATTCGGTGCCCATGTATCATTTATAATGTTTTACTACCAAAAAATACAGTAGATGCTGCGCTTGGTGTGGTTTGAATTTTTTCGGTGTCCGGGACTTCATCACGCGACACTTAAGCAAGGGACATATAAACACAACATTTAATCACACCGGCTTTTAATCACGCCAACATTTAATCACATTATTGAAGACTAAATACACTAACAACATTACGTGTTAAGCGTAAACATTAGATGCTATTTTCCAGAAAAATTACAAAATTCTGATTAAAAAATTAAATAAATTTATAACACTGGAAATATTTTATACAAAATTTGTGTGTACATATGACATTTTATAAAGTGCATATTCTAAAAAAACAACTACACACTAACATTTTTTTAAAATAAAGTATGTAAAAATTGATTTTCTGACAAGGAAACTATCAGTTAAATTAAAAAGTACTTCGATTTAGAAACCGTCTTATTGTAAGGTGTGGAGTAATAATTGTCAATTAAACGATAAACCATTGATCAATTGCAATTTTGCAATATTTATTTAATTAATATAAATTTTAAAGTGCAATCTGATATGGTCTGATTTTTTTATTTGATCTTAATATTTTATTTTTTAAATACAACTATGATTTTTTTAAATTCATAACGCATTTGTCAATTTCCTGCAATTTTTTCTTACGATGTGATGAAATGTACATGTGATTAAATTGTCGAATTACTTTACTATAATAGAATGATGTAGGGAAATCACTATGTGCACCTACTGAGTGTTCACATTTGGTTTGGACAGTTGGCTACTACATTGTTACCCCTACGCAGTATTTTCGATTTTTATTAAAAGTGACGGTGTTTTTTTTTAATTTCTGAAAGTTTTTTGAAGTTAGACCGTCCCTGCCCTGCACAATGACTCATAAATTCCTCTCCTCCTAGCACGTACAGTGTTTTATGTCTCACTGCACGAACGGGCCCGATGCCTGGTATTATATGTCTATGTGATCATGTGTGGATGTGTTAAATCTCGACGTGTTTATATGTCTGTGTTAACCTGTCGAGTGATTAAGTGTCATATAACCATTTTTTTACGTTTAGGTTTATTTTCTAGAATCCAGGTTCTTTAAAGATTTAAAGTTTTGAATTTCATAGATGGTTTTCTTCAACGTACAGTAAAAGCACCTACTCCTTCTCTTAGGTTAACTGTTACTGTTTAAAATCCGATATTTGTTGACTTGTCTGTTTTTTGATGTCATTATAGAGTTGAATGGATTTTAATTGCATTTTTCAAATTATTTTTACAATATAATTATCTAATTTGAAATTAGAGAGAATGCTACTAGGTGACAAGATCAAGATAATTATTAGGAAATTTTTTGTTTCCCACAAAATAGCGTTACTCTTGTTTTGTAACTCGACGTGTCAACTTGTCAAAATAAATCCTTTTGTAGTGATTAAGTCGGTCGGTTATTTTGAAGTCTGTCAGTCTTCGGTGATCACATTATTTTAGATAGGGAAAGAGATTTGGGTAGAATGTCCCTGCCCTCAACATTTGGTGACCCCGACGTGATCCTAAGATAATTTTGTTGTGTGACCCGGATTAAGTGAAAAATATTTGTTTCAAAAATAAAACGAGCCGAGAGGTCCAGTAGTTTGGTGAGGTATACGGTGACAAGGTTAGTGAACGCTGTGGACTTGGAGCAAATGAAATTGAGTTAGAAACCTAATTGAATAAGTTGAAGCTAAATTTGGAAAAATTAAATGATTTTGATAAGAAAATCATTGGATTTATGTTGGATGCGGAAGCGACTGATGAGGATATGGATGAAGAAACAGAAACAATTGAAGAGTATTCATCAAACGTGTCAAAAGCTATGATAAAATTGGATAAATTTTTAAATAGAAGGCCTCGCTCTCCTTCACCACCTGAAATGCTAGTGAAATGGTGAGGACTGCAAGTAGGTCTAACAAGTCAATGGTCTATGGATATCGGTTGCCTAAAATTGAATTGTAGAAATTCGACGGGAATTTAAAAGAATCGCTTGGATTTTGAGGTAAGTTCAAGAAAATTGATGAAGATGATGATATCCATGCAACTGATAAGTTTTAATACCTCGTGCAATCTATGGTCTCGTGTACTCGGGATAAGGAATTAGTGGATAGCTACCCCCAGACTGCGGAAAACTATCCAAAAGGTTGAAGGGTATGCGCGGGAGTTGTTAAAACTGGTGGTGGAAAACCAATTTACTCGAGAAACTCTCAAAATAACAACACTTTTTGACAAATTGGAATCAAACCTGAGGTCATTGAAAACAATTGAACTGACGAGTGATACTTACGCCGCCATTGTGTTTCCTTTGGTGGAATTTTGTTTACCTAAAGATCTGTTGAGAAGTCGGGTCAGAAGTTCTAATGGGGAAGATGGAATTAGTAGTTACAAGAATAGACTTGTCAAGTTATTGGGGTTTTTCAGATCTGAAGTAGAAAGCGAAGAGAGGATTTCTATTGCATGTGATGGCTTTGGCCAGACAAGTATCCAACGTGAGTCAAAGGTGAAAAGAACAACTGACGTCTAACGGCTGCTGGATTATTCTCAGGCGACAATGGTGGCAGTCAGAGTTGTATTTTCTGTGACAAGTTCCATCCCAGTCAAGAATGTTTCCAGGCTCAAAAATTGAATCTTGACGAAAAGAAGAAGATTATGATGACTAAAAGGTGCTGTTTCCGTTGTCTTAGGATTGGACATCAGTCGAAGAACTGCAAATCCAAAATGAGCTGTGCTGTTTGTGGGAAGAGACACTTTTCAATTATTTGTCCGGATTTGGCAGCCAAAAATGTTTTGAGGTCTTCTGAATGTAAAAAAATTGTTAAGGAATCCCACTACTTCGGATGTTCTATTGCAAACGTTGGTAGTTATGATGAAAGGAACAAAGGGTGAACGGAAGGCAAAAGCCATCATAGACACTGGTTTCCAAAAATTGTATACGTATACGTGTGAAGAAAGGGTCTTGGTTCCAAGAGTTGAAGGGAAGGAAGATTTGGATCTCAGATGTTGGAAGTGATTGTCACGACGTGGAGATTTTGATTGGAGCTGATGTGGCTGGAGAACTTTGGACTATACGTGTTTACCATTTAATGAGTGGTCCTTGTGCAGTTGAAACAAAGTTAGGATGGACTATCATGGGAAAAGATCATAGTGAGTCACGTAAATCTAGTTTCTCATTTGTCTCTCCTTGCCCAAGATGCATCCATTTCCAATCTTTGGGTTTTGAAAACTGTTCAAAGGATCCAGTGGAAATTCAATCCACTAACAACAGCCTGGCGGGGTGGATGGTGGGAGTGGATTGTTCGGATGGTCAAAGTTGTTTTGAAAAAAGTATTGGGAAAGACTTCATTAAATTATGAAGAATTATCTATAGTGCTTTGTGATTGTGAAGCGGTCATCAACTCAAGACCGTTACCTTATGTGTCAGAAGATGAGACGGACTTACAACCGTTGACTCCCTCCATGTTTATTCAAGACGTATTTGAAGTCGGAGTAGCAGATTTGGATAATGTTGATTCTAAAATAATTAGACGGAGGTTCTTGTATCGTCAGAAAGTAAAGGAAGACTTACGAAAGAGATTTTGTAGTGAATATTTGAGCCAACCTGTGGATCGTCGCCCAAGGAGGAATGATAAAAGGAATTTGGGAGTGGGAGATGTTGTCGTAATTAGAAGTGACAACCTAAAGCGGATGGATTGGCCAATTGGCAAAATTTTGGAAAATTTCACTGGCAAGGATGGAATAGTTCGAGTGGCCAATGTGAAAACGTAAACGGGGGAAATTTTGAGGCCTATTCAACGTATCTTTCCTTTCAGTGAAGAGAAGGAACCTGTTAGAACTCGGTCCGGACGGCAAGTTAGAAAAGTTGTTCGGTTTCCGAATGTGTTGTTTAGTTTTTGGTTTAGATAATCACAAAAGTGGGAGAATGTTGGAATTAGAGAAAATAGTTATGTTACTAGGTGACAAGACCAAGATAATTATTAGGAAACTTTTTGTTTCCCACAAAATAGCGTTACTCTTGTTTTGTAACTCGACGTATCAATTTAACAAAATAAATCGTTTTGCCGTGATTAAGTTGGTCGGTTATTTTAGAGTCAGTCAGTCTTCGGTGATCAGATTATTTTAGATAGGGAAAGAGATTGGAGTAGAATCTCCCTGCCCTCAACAGTTACAGTACATCACACTGTAATTTTGTAACACCTATTTAGTAATATTCTAATCACCGAAATTTCGTTTTTTTCGATTTTGTTTACATGAAAATCCAACAGGTCCATAAAAATTATTTTTATTATTAAGTATTCAAGGCATAAAGTACGCGTACTGAGTCGAAGGCGAGTGCTTTTACCGTCCTAAGTGCTTGAAATTCTACTGAAGGTATACGTTATACCAACAATTATACGCAATTTTTTAATTATACCTGCAAGAAAAACTAAAATTAATGCTCAAAGTCAGTTTTCATTATTTCAATTGTTTTTCAAATAAAAGTTGTGTTATAAAACGGAGATTTCGAGTAAAACATCCAATAAATCATAAGTGTAATAATCGTTTAATTCAGAAAACAATGAAGAAAGTTCTGAGCATAAAATGAAATTTATTGCCAACATAAAATAACAAATTTGATGATGGTTTCAAAGAAACAAAACGTCGGATCGCAAATTTAAAAAGACCGTCCCTAAGAGGAAAATAAGTGGCAATGAGAATGCTATATCGTTTGAAAATAACTCATGCTTTCTTATCCGGGACACCCATAGCAGTGCAGTTCCTTTTATTACACATAATAAAGTATTTCAGCTCATTCTCTACCTATGAATGTGAATGTTCACTTATTGCTAAAATTTTTACATTCTTAAAACTCAAAAACTCAGTTACCGAATTTGGTATTTCACTTCATATCATTTTAAATCCTATTACAATTAAAGGACGTCACAAGTACTATCTAAACCAATTTAGGAAAGTAACATCGACGCGTTAAACAAATTAAAAGAATTATAATCACAAAATCGTGTACATTACAACATAATCGATAAGATTATATCCTTGACGTTTTCCTTTTCAATATAAAAACAAATATGGTATTTATACCTAAAACGAAGGAAAGTAAATTCAGCATGAAGAACACAAAAAACGTAATAATTTCAAAGTTATAGATATCGAATTGGTTTTATCAATATTGAGGTATTGAAATTCTTCAAAATCCGAGGTGTACTTATGGTTTAACCTTTTCAGTGAATTTATACGCCTATATTTCTAATTAGGATGTTAATTTATTAATTTAAACTATAGCTACGCTTCTTAAAATGTTTTCAGTTCAATTATTACAATTAGTAAAAATTTTATATTTCTTTTTCACCTTTTTATAAAAAGGTCAAGAAAACACAAACATTCTGGTGACGATTCGCACTCGATACTAACACTTTCTCAGGTCACTGTTCAATGGAAATTAAAAAACACAATTAAAACTGAAACTCCTATATTATTGTTTAATTACAGAACTCCAAAAAGATATATAATGTCTAGTATTAAGATATTAGAGGTTTATTGTATGTTAAGAAGATATATCGATTTTGTGCGTACGTGATAAAGTGAAGTGAAAATGGGGAGAGAGACGTTCTCGGCAGTAGAGAATGACGGACGTATAATTTTGAGTCCGTCCATTAAACAATTAATACGGAGTGTTCTTCGCTAATTATTAAAAAAGTGTCATGGTTGTATAATTAAACCAGTTATTAAAAAAATGGTTTAAAAAACCAAAGTAAAGCTGCGCATTGTTGAAAAAGCCCGCGAAGTTGTTGTAAGCCTGCGAAGTAATATTAAAAATATAATTAAATAAAGTTTGCTCAATCTCTATCCTACTTTAACTCGTGCTGTCATATTCTTATATAGTATGTCCCCTAAGTTGGAATCATATGAAAAACTTTTTTAATTATTAATTATAGGAAAAAAAAGTTATTCTCTATAAAAAGACTCTGCATGTTCTAAAATCTAAAAATACAGTCAACAAATATAACAATTTTTTCAGACGTATACGAGGTTTGTCAAAAAATATGAATTTTACTCAAGAGTAAAGTACCTTTAAAATTTTTACAATATCAAAAAAAAATGTTATCAAAAAAGTTGATCAAAAATAAAAACTACGTTCAAATATGCAATTACATCCATTTACATTAAAAAATTAATTTTATTTTGTTTTTTATTAATATTTCTATTTTGAATGAACATTTATCTCTTGTGATTATTTATTATTATTTATGATAATTTGACTAAAATATTATAATATACTTTTACGATGCTGTGAGTCATTTTTCTATTTCTACAGGGTGTTGACTTTTAATTTTTCAAAAATGTTCAATAAATATAATAATGTTATCAATGTAAATACTTGCAATTGCATATTTAAACGTAGTTTTTAATTCTGCTTAACTTTTTTAAATAACATTTTCCAATATTGTTAAATTTAAAGGTACTTTACTCTTCAGTAAAATTCATATTTTTGACAAACAACTTGTTATACGACTGAAAAAAAAATTTGATATTTGATGACTGATTATTTTTAGATTTACTAAGAACATGCACAACTTTTTTATAGGAAAATAACTTTTTTCCTAAAATTAATAATAAAAAAAAAGTTTACCATATGATTCCAAACAAGGGAGAACATATTAATATAAGGTTTTAACCGCTCTACTAAAAATACTGCTTATTTGATTTCTTTCTAGGGCCCCCTATCTCGAGTAGATATCTTTTCTATTATTTGTTTAATGCAGAATAAATTGTCAATGCATGATCAATCCACCATAAATCCGTGTTTTGTTCCTCCTGTTCTTCGAATTCCTACTCTATCCTATCCTCAACTATCTTTCCGTAAAGTTTTCTCATTGTATCCAATACACTGACCCTTATATAATTCGTGCACTCTTTCTTACTCTCTTTCTTGTAAATATTTGTTATATGTGCGATGCTTCAATCTTTCGGCACCTATCCTTCCTCAGTACATTTGTTAAATAGCTTTGTTATCATTTCCATTAGTTTTTGTGAGCCGTGTTTATTTCTCCTGGGCCCGGAGCTCGACCATTTGTCATTCCCACTAAGGCTTGTTCTACTTCTTTTTTTGTCATTGGTTCCAAAATTTCCTGGCATTCTTTTTTGTCCTCACTGATCCTCTTCTACTTTAAATTATATCCTTTTTTCTAACAACAATTCTTCATAGTTTTCCACTGCTCCTCGTCTATAGGTTGTAAAATATTTCGTTCTTGTTTATTCAATTGTAACGACTTGTTCATCTTCCATGCTTCCCTACGTTTTTACCCAGGTAATGGTCTATTTCCTCACATTTATCCTCCCAGGCTTCATTGTTTGCCTTTAATACCTCTCTTTCTACTTGTCTATGTTTTAGTTGATAAGCCTGTTTGTCACTTCGTTTGTCGATTGCCATTTTTCATATGACTCTTTCTTGTTTTTTACTATTATATGAGGTTCGTCACTGCACCAATAGTTGTTTTGGTTTTTTATTTTGTTATCGTTCTTTTCTCCTCGTATCCTCTTGTATTATATTTTGTTTTAAGTTGTGTATAGAATTCTTTTATAGAGTTATCTCTTCTTATTTTTTCGAGATTCTCGTCAAGTATATATAGTATGTTTGTTAATTCTTCTTTCAAACCGTCAATGTCTAGCTTTTTTAAATAATTTTTTTTGGTTTTTATTGTTTGGATTTGCTCTTGGACATTAACTTAAGTTGTCTCAATAAGTAAGTTGTTCCCCACTGCTTTTTTACTAGGAATGGTTTAATAGGAGGATATATTGTTTAAATATGCTATAGTCTATTACCGAGGGTAACATTCGAGTTTTTTCTACCCAAGTAAACTTATGTATCTTATTATGTTATGTTGGTAATACCCGTTTAGGATCCTTCTCGTTCCAATCTCCTAGAATTATTATTTCGGTATTTGTTCTACTACTTCCAATATTCCTTCCAGGTTACCATACAAACGATCTTTTGTTTTCTTTTTCTTTATCATTACTTGGGGCGTATACTCCAAGGAGGATTAAGTTCCTATCCTTTATTTTTTATCTCCACTTTCACTAATCGCTCATCAAGTATTTCCAAGTTACAATCGAATTTCAAGTTTACGATTTGAAAATCCGCAAAACGAGCTGAGTATAAATGTGTAACTGTTATCAATTACTGATTTGTAATCAGAGTCGTGGTCTTTATGCAAATTTTTAGCAACATTCTTTATATAATTTATTATATTAAGTTTTCCTAAATTATAATTAAGTTTAATATGTTAACTACTCTTTTCTATATTATCTTTTGGTATTTTTTACCTTAATGTAGCGATTGTAAACTGATCTGTAGTGTCGTATGAAATCGCATTTTATTCTGGTTATATGAATGCAGTAGTAATCACGAGAGCTCGAGTATGATTCATTTAAGGAAGCAACAATAATTAACTTATAAGATTTATTTATCTATCACACTTTTGAGAATTATGTAGTAGAGACGAGACTGCACATAATAACATGTCTGTCTATACTTTCAATGCAACGTATGTCAGATTAATACTGCTTTTAAGACATGATTCATACTATAGCTATTAATTTAAACATTTTCGTGTTATTAATTGTTATTGTTTTATGTGGAAATCGGTTTAGTTTAATAATAACTGCCTTATGATATACATAATATATCAAAAATAGCTTTAATATAAAATGATTATTTAGGTTCGTTTGCAAATAAAACTATTTTTAGGTTCGAATTTTGCATCTGCAATAATTCATAATTTCATTTAATTTACACTACATTTATTTATTTTACTTGGGGTATATTTAGAATGAAATACAGTAAAACCTCTATTTTCGGCCACCTCTAAAACCGGCCAAGTTTTCCAAGTCAAAAACCAATTATACGGAAATATCGATATTAATGACTAATAGCGACCACCCAAGCCACGCCACTTATTTGATTCTTGCAAAATACATGTAATTCTACCTCCCATTTCCGGTCATTCTTAAGTAAGGTCATTAGTAGACAACAGCTTAGCGTTCAAGTTGTGCATAATATATAATTGTTTCATTGTGTGAGGCTTAAGTAATTACCAGTATTTAAGAACGGATTTAAAGAATTTGTTCGATTTACAATAGACAGTCATTACAGAAAAAGTGCAATTAAAGAACTCATTAAGCTCACCCCAATAATCGTATTTTGCGTACATAGTTTGAGTTAGTATGTTCAACAATGCTGTTACATATAGACGTACAGAAAAATTACAATGTCGCTAAAAGAAAACGTTTGTCTCTTAAAGAGAAAATTGATATAATTGTGGAAAGTGAAAAGTTCAATACCAGTGCTAGAAAGTTGGCTGAAAAATTTAGTGTTGGAAGAACACAAGTTAACGATATTTTAAAAAACAAATGTGATTTAAAAAGTTATTTGAAGAAGGTTCCAATACAGAGCAGAAGAGAAAATTTCTAGAACTGAAGGTTTAGAAATTGACCGAGTAGTTTACAATTGGTTTTGTAAAACTAGGAATAAAATATCCCTATATCTGGACCTTCAATAAAAGAGAAAGCATTGGAAGTTTTGGAAAATTAAAAATGACGGATTTTAAAGCTTCAAATGGGTGGCTTGAGAAATTTTATCAAAGACATAACATAACATTTAAAACAATTTGCGGGGAGTCAGCTGATATTAACCTGGACACTGTGAAGCGAAAGCAAAGCCAGAAAGAAGGAGTATCACCCAAAATGTGTACAATGCTGACGAGACCGGACTTTTTTTCCTTGCGATGCCAAACAAAACGTTTTCTTTAAAAACGATAAATGTAGTGGTAAAAACTGCAAAACAAAGATTGACAATTTTATTTTGTACAAATATGGAAGGTGATAAGGAAAATCCGTTAATCATTGGAAAGTAAACACCCAAGATGCTTTAAAGGCTCTCATATCAACAAATTGCCCTCTAGAATGGGTATCTAATAAAAAGCTTGGATGACGGTAGAGATTATGACTTCCTGGCTAAAAAATTTGATGAAAAATGAAAAAGAAAATAGAAAAGTCTTATTATTTCTGGATAATGCCACGTCTCATCCCAAAGTGACTCTTGAAAATGTGAACATTGTTTTTCTACCCCCAAACACCACATTCCATTGCCACTGGATCTAGGAATTAACCAAAACTTTCAGATGGCCTACAGGAAGTTTTTAATCAAAAGGCTGCTAACATTCACAAATACCGAACGTCCTTTTGAAGATGCGGAAAAGTATCAATTTAACTAGCGCTTTAGTTTGGATATCAGTAGCCTGGAGAAACGTTTCGCCTATTACAATTGCTAAATGTTTTGCGAAAGCAGGATTCTCGAAAAGGTCCTGCAAGAAGATTTCGATGAAGAAGACGAAATTCCATTAGCTCACTTTTTTCCTGTATTACTAGAAGGTAATCAACGTGTAAGCCTTAAAATTATGCAACTATTGATTGTGATATTTTGACCGAAAATCCCAATTTAAGTATTCAAGATGTATGGTGCCCCATTGAAGGTACATAAATATTGTATTATTATGTAAGTGTTATGTATGGATCCCCAGAAGATCAGTATAAATATATAATAATATATCAGTATAAACTTGTACAGTGTGGTCACAAAACCGATGGGCAATTGTGGATTGGTTCGTCTTGGCAAAGCATTTACTTAAGGTTTAAGAAAACCACTAAAACCTAAATATGCCAACCCTTACCCACCCTAGTATTCATATATAATAATATTAATTAAGTGTGTAATGTGATTGTGTTTTGTGAAATTGTGTTGTACATTTTTCCTAATTATCCGGGAGAGTCTTGATGACTAGGTCCGGAAACCAAAGTGGTGATTCTCAAAAACAATTCTCAAAATATAATCAGTGAATTAGACTATAGTGAAGGCTGTGATTCAAACAATGAAAGGGGTGCAGAAGAATCCTGAAGGTTTTACGTCAAACATTAAAGATATGGGTGAAGTGTGTGAAAAACTAAGAGATGTGCTATTTTTCTATTTTCTAATGATAAGAGTGAGCTAGAGATATGAGTACTTCAAATTTTTATCAAAATGTGAATCTTCTGTTTTACAAACTAAACTTAAAAATGTAAAACAAACCTCAATACAAAAATATTTCACACAAATGTAATTTAATGGTATGGAATATGTATGTAATTAATTATTGTAATAGGTATAACGAGCAATTAGAAATATGTAAATGTATGTATTATGCATTCCATATGTATAACTCTTCCATTATTATATCGTCTAATTATTTAATATTGCATCAGCACATTTATAGTTATTTTTTAATGCAGATATATAGTACATTCTATAGCGAACTGTATTATGTTCCATGCTTAAAAGATTTTAATAAACAACGCATAGAAATAATTTTTTTCCTCCCAATAACGGCCACCCCATATACGCTCAGTTTTGAACAAATTTTAGTAACTGCTATCTAGAGGTTTTACTGTAATATACATATAGACATATTTTATTTTAAAATAAAATATTTATCTATATAATTGATTGATTGATAATTTTCAATTACAATCGTTTGCCTCATATTTGAATTTTGGAATAAATTAATTTTGCAACATTTTTTTCTTATACTACTCTCTACTATTAGATACACTATTAGAATAATAAATTTCACTGATCAAATAAATTTTGAAATATCTCGACTGTACGCCTCAAAAGATGACCACGATGTTTCACAATTATTAAAAGGTGTAGAAATATTTTATTTTCATTCCAACAAAATTTTGTTGTTTGGTTTTCCTTACGTAAATTACAATTTTTAATTTGTATTAGAGTTTTCAAAGAGGAATCGCTTGCTCTACCATATAAAGGAAGCGTAGCTAACGTTAATTTTACCGAAACAATTATAATATAGATAACAATAAGAAATTAAGATTACACAAAACTCTAACTTTTGTCTGAATTGTGCATAGTGAAATAAGACACAATAAAGGTATTGACTAATGCATAAATATAATTTTATTTTTTATCAATACAGAAGTTATGGATCCTAGTTTAGTAGACAACATTAATGCTTGTTTGTACATAAAATTTTACTTGACGTCTATATGCTAATAACATAATCCTTATTATTTTACCTTAATAACATAGTAGTTTAATTAACAAAACTTGTCATATTCTACTTTATACTTTTGACAATCTCTAAACTAATTTTGAACATAACCGATTTATTTTATGTAATAAGTTTTAGTCTTACCTAGTAAAATTAAATACTGGAAGCAGACAACCGTGAAATGACTCTAGGGTTACGTTGAAACTACTGCTCATCAGAAGTTCAAACAGGGCATGACAATCACGTTTTTTTACTAGCCATAAGCGCTCAACAAACGAAATTTGTGAGCTAAGTTATATACCACATACTTTGTTTAAAGTAAATTATGATCACCATCTAAGTATTACATTTGTTGTGCTAGTTGTTGTACATACTATGTGTTTATTTTACATTGCTAGGTAAAAGTTCTTCCTATTTTTACTTAAAACAAAAATCTAATGCGCATAACCAAAAAATACCAATCATCAACCAAACATACTCATTTTTTTTTCTTATAACAGATCGTTAACATTTGGTTAATTGTTGGATTTCATTGATCATTGATCATTACATTTAGCTGTAAAAAATACTTTATAAATTTTTTTTAGAAAACTCCAAGTTTTTCCTGTGGGACTAACAAAATAGAAAATAAGTTTCCGCCCTGATTAATATGGAGGTATCAAATTTTCAATCAATGTCACTTTTATTGTTGTTTTTATTAGTTTTATTACTTTTTAAAGAGAGAAGTTGCGTTTAAAAAGTGTTAATAATTTTAAATATTAAGTAACTTCTAATAACAATTAGTTTGTTTAGAAGTAGTAATAATCGGTCTTTCTTTTACATGGACAAACCAGCACCTTCGTTAAAAAAATAATTAATCATCTTATCATTATATATATAAAACTATAACTACGAGTACAATGTCGTTTGGTAAGTTTCTTCAATTTAAAAATCACTAATTATATAGATTTCAGTTTCATTCATTTAGTTTAAGTAAGATTATGTTTGAAGATGACTGTCAATCCGTTCAGTCGAAAACTAGTTTACGAGTTATCTACGTTTTAACTATATTCAATTATTATATTATATACCAGTATTGGGCAAATTATTTCGACTACAAGTATAGTACATAAAATAACTTCAGGCTGATATTTGTGGGTAGGTGCAACGTGCCGCTTTATAATGCTTCTAATAAGTTGTGTACTTAAATGGAAAATCCATTTCGACGTAGGATGGGCGTGTTAGTTCACCGCCCGCAGCGCTAACAAACATTCTATATATCTTTTGTATTCCTTTATACAATACGTGAAACAAAGACCAAAGTATATTCCGTACGTATTAGCAGAATATATGCGCTAAATCTGAAAACGGACTTCTTACATTTTATGCACTATACCTTCATTTATCAAATTCTTGTTTAAAAACAAAAACTCGCCAAAAACAAAGAAATTTTATAACTTGAACAGTAATCTAAAAACCAATGCATATGAGAAACCAAAAAAATTACCGTAAATGTTCAAAATTGTTGCCGTGATTTTCAAAAAAAGCCGCGCTCGTAATCATGGAGTTATTTTATTTTCGTTACCTTTAACGTTTTACTAAGGTGTTTTAAGCTAAAACTCTTGAGAACAATGCGTACCATCACCCATTAAAAGGAATGATTTAACTTCGCAAAGACTCTGTAAACAGTAAGCACGTAAAGGTTGGAATAAATTCATTTAAAATTCAGGCAGATTTTGTTTGGAGCAAACGCTCAGACAGGTCGATTTTTTATTTTAATTGCGCGTTTTTAAGAGAAATTTCATGCACAGGGTGAGCCAAGATCTCGGAAACGGTTTATTGTACAAACTGGAAACAGAAATTATTATAAGAAAAATGGAAAGTTTTGGAAAATATTTTAACTTTTCTAAAACGGGCGTAACAGTCATGTCTAAATCGAAAGTTAAAAGGTTTCTCCGCTTTTTGCGTATTTATAGGGTATTCAAAATAGTTTTAGTAAAATTCTGAAACATTTTTGAATATCTATCTTTATAACTTTTTGTTGTATTTTTAAAAATAAAGTGGTGGGGAAGAGCACAAAGTTTTAAAATTCGATTGCTCTGAATTGCTCCAGTGCAACTGAATAAACTTTATTTTGTCTTATTCTTCGATTGTTACCGTTACCGCTAGAAAGTGTTAAATATGTAATCAAATACCTTAAAAAAAATTGATTTACACGATAAAATAGAGAATTAAAAGCTTACCAAGATAGTAAAACCGCATCTTGTTTATGTAATGTGTTACAATAACTTAGGTTCATGGGCAATTAAAACATAAACATATAAAAACATCTGTTTAAGGGTTACACACATAATATGTCATACACAAAAAATATATTGGTAGCAATACAGAATACCGTGCTCTCTCAGTGATATTCACACATATAATTATAAATTAATTAGCGACACAGCAAACAAGAAATAGACAAAACTCGATAGGCGTTGCTATTGAGTGAGACGGGTTCTTATGGTTCTTGACCGTCGGACTTATCCGACTAGCTACACACACAGAGCGTGTGGATTGAAATGTAACAATGAGTAAATTACTTATAAGCGCCACCTTGACTTAAAACGTACTTCATCAAAGCAGTCAAGGTTACTTTGATAGTAATACGAACAAACAGGATAATAAACCGCCGAGTCAAGTAATTGGTCCAGCGAACCACAATTCTTTGACATTAACATAAGTTACTTAACTAGGATCACATACGTGTACCGTTCATTAAAAAGTTCTTTTGGAGCGTTCGATATCAATAGTTCCCAGTTATAATTAAGAAACGGTTTGGTACTGGTAATTGGATTGTTATACACCGCTAAAATTGAAATAGCTGCAAACAAAACACTAATGACGATTTCGGTCGGCGGCACAGTATTGAAGGAAAACCCTTTTCGGTGTTAAGGCGAGACACCCCAACGCCGCTGATCCCCGCTATCTTCCTCGAGTCCAACTAAGGGTCAAGAGGTTAATCCTTCCAATTACAACAGCATAAGGCAGGAACGGTTCCAGAAGACAACCCACAATTTCTGGACGTAATCAAATATCAGCAGACATCAAGCAAAGTAATTCCAGAAAATACCAACGGACAACGAAACTGTAATAATTAGAGAAACCGAATGAAGCAAACTACTTCGACACGGGTTGAAATATAGATCAGTAAGCTCACCTCCAAACGTTCATTCTAAACAACATTCTGGTTTATTACTCATTACATATCCGGTGTAATTTAAATTTCACAATAGGCGGATGGTTATAACAACTTCGGGTTAATCCATCACTTGTGTTTAGAATTTCTTCCTTTTTACAAAACACGACTGTCTTCGTTGGCAGTCACACCAAAAAGAAAGAAAGTACAGCAGCGGAATTGGATTTAGACGTTGACCTTGTCCTATTAAACTCCGGTGTAGTAGACAGGGTCGTAATAAGCAAAGTAACACGTATGCAGGAAAATTTTTAACGTTAGAAAAGTAAGAACTATTAATTAAAACATAAGGTAATTAATGGCGTTCCAAATGTTTAATTGTCTATTTATTAAAGTTTTTTTATTTATTAATAATCAGAATAAAACAAAATAAAGTGCAGTCGATAAACTAAGAAAACCTCTATCTAACGCATTCAAGTTTATTAAATTCAGTTGCAGTAATTTAGAGCAATCGGCTTTTAAATCAAAAACATTTCATGCCACTTTATTTTTTAAAAATTTAACTAAAAGTTAAAACATAAAATATTCAAAATGTTTTAAAATTCTATTAAAACTATTTTTTAATACCCTCTAAATATGCAAAAGCGGAGAAAGCTCTAATATTTTTGTTTGCTATGACTATTACACCCCATAGTAACCGTTTTAAAAACTTAAAAATATTTTCCAGGGCCTTTTAGTGATCAGTTTTCTAATAATAATTTTGTTTCGTATTGTGAACAATAAACCATTTCCGACACATGGCCGGCGTCCATTCTTAATGGCTCTAACCCTATATACCAGGGTGACCCAAAAACAAAATATCATGTCAAACATCTTTTTTTTATCATATTTTTGATTTCCACGAAAAAATTTTGATCACACTTTGTGTATCCATTAACTTGTGTCTAAATTGAACTAAAGTTGTCAATAGGAATTGAAAATTACACAGGTTTATAAAAAAAAATAAATCATTATTGTTGACTAGACCATGTAATTTCTACTAATTTTAACGTGTTGAATCCAAATTCGTGTAGTAAGTCAGAGAAAACGGGTATTTCGAGCTTTATATGTTAAAAAAGCTTGTATTATCTTTTTCGCTGACATGCTACGCGAATTTGGCTTACGAATTGGATTCGGTTCGTTAAAATACTTACTAATCACATGGTCTGGTTATTAGTAGTAACATATTTTTTTTTTATAAACCTGTATAATTTTAAATTCTATCGACAGCACTTCAATTTAGATATAGGGTACATACAATTTACGCACAATTATAAAATGTTATCCATTTAAAAAAATATAGTTTGAAATGATATCTTATTTTTGGTCACCCTGTATACATGAAATTTAGCTTAAAGAACACGCAATTAAAATCAAAAATCGACCTGTCCGAGTCCCAAAAAAGCTCCCTGAATTTATTTCAACTTTTACGTGGTCACTGTATAATTTTGACAAAAATATTTTTTTTTTAAATTTACATCGAATTGTTCATCTTTACATCAGCTATGTCATTCGGCGATTAAATTTAGATAAGGAAGTGCTAGGGAGATAATATTCACAAAATTCGATTTTGCATGTATTTTTTCTATGTCCCACTCGGCCGTGGAAACCCTGTGTAAGGTAAGCGACTCGTCTTATAATATAAATACAGGGTGTTTCCTAAGTAATCTAAAATATTATATGGGGCGCTTCGTCACTCAATTTTAAGACGAAAAGTTCATATAAACATGTGTGATAAGTCTTGTCGTTAATGAGATACAGGGTGTTTTATTATTTTATTATGTAGCTTAGTAAACGTATCTGAACATGGTAAACGATTATTAGGATAACGCTGGGCATACATACATCTAGCCTCTAAGGCATTACCATTCGCTAATCCATACAAAAGTGCATATTAGCCATTTCGGCATTAGTAAACACAGGCATCGTTAAACTTAACACAAAAGATCGTATTATTAACAATTTATTGTTCGTTGTTTGCGCGTTAGTTTTTAGGTTTGACACAGTTGTCAACGTTATTCTAAAGGCCACTTAGAATAAGCATGTTTTTCGAAAACCAGTAGCGTTACCAGGAAAAATTAATTTCAAATACAATCAGAGCTGATTTATTATAAACAATTTAACACCCTGTATCTCATTAACGACAAGACTTATCACACATGTTTATATGAACTTTTCGTCTTAAAATTGAGTAACAGAAACGCCCCATATAATATTTTAGATTACTTAGGAAACACCCTGTATATCTCTCTGTTTATTTTGTTTAGGATTTTAGTACGGCTACCATTTGTCCACGTTGAATACGTTGCCGTGCTGACTGGCTTTCTATGTAGGTAATCCATTTGGTTATGAAAATGTATTATCTCGATTTGGAGGATGTCGTCTCGTTCAAGGATTGTCAACACACCATAATTCAACACTACATTGCCTTTGCATTATATAATTGTATAAATTTATACCAGTTCTTTTAATTTTGTTTAGGATACTACCACGGCTACCATTTGTCCACGTTGAATAAGGTGCCATACTATGTAATCCATTTCGTTGTGAAAACAACGTTTTCTTTTCAGGTATGTATTATCTTTTCGTATTTTATTTGCTCTATTTGGGGCCCTAACACTGACACTTTTTTTTTTCTCATTGTACCCTTTTAGTTATTTATATGGTATTTCGGCGTTTTCTTAACACGGCTAAACAACTCTCTTCCGCATCCTTTTGCCACTTTCTTATATCACTTCAGTTCATAGCTCATCTACCGTCAGATCATTGTATCAGCCTTAATTTTGTAGTTTTCTCTTCAATTTTCGGGTTTTTCTTTAAAATTTATTTTTGTATTATGAAATTTCTTTTCTTCTGGATCTAAGATTTGTTCCCCTCGTCTTCTGTATTTCTTAAGTATACCATCCTCGTATGGCACATAGCGTTACTATAATATATACGTTTTCTCGCACTTATTTCGATACGACCTGACCTGATCATTATTTTTACTTATACTTAATTGGTTACAGATATGATGGCCGGATCGAATTCCTGAGCTTTCGCAGAGTTCTACAACTGCCTCAGATTCACCTGAATGTGCTTTACAAACATGGAATTTTAAATATTTCTGGATCTCATCCGAACCTACATCGACCAATCAAAATTGTTTATTATGGACATTTTACATCATTCCAAGAGCAAGGGTTTTATTCAAATGACTAGAAGTGGCCCGGGCGTATTCAAAACATAGCAATGTATATGAATTAAAAAAAACAAAAGTGACCTAATAATATCTTTTACATAGTATTTTGCGCATTACATGTAACTAATAATCGTAGATACCAATTTTCAAAAGTAGATGTTTGAATCAAGTATATTCGGGTTACTTTAAAATATACAACACTTTTGCTGTTGTAAAGTACAATACAATAATTCAAAACTGATTTATTTAATTGATCATTTGATAATTCTAGTTATTAATGGCTGCTGCTTTGTAGACTATACAGGGTGGTCCGAATTGATTGTAGAAAACTTAAAGGGTGGAAAGTACATCAAAAATGAAGGCATATAAACTATGGGCTAAAAGTGCCCCCTAGCGACTCCTAAAGGTGCTCCCCAAAAACCAGTTTTTTATTTTTAATTCCTTAACGAAAAAAGTTATTCAAATGAAATTTGGTAGGCATGTTTAGCATTTCGAAATGGTTATTTGGAATTTTTTTCAATTTTTGAAAAAATCCTGGACAGATACGGGGGCCGTTCAAAAAGTTTGAGAAGTTTAAATTTTGTTAAGCTGTAAGTTTAGAATATTCTGATGCAGCACATTATAGCCCATACTTTTTCTTAGAAAAGCTTCTCTTGACATTTCTTCTTATTTTGCGTAGTTTTTGAGATATCGTCATTTTTATAAACTAATAGTACGTGATGAAAAAAATTGCGTTAGAAACCAAATTTTATTTTTACTTTAAAATTACAAAGATTAAAATGAAAAAAGATAGAATTAAATTAATTTTAAATTGAATTATCACAACGCTTGTTCAAATGCATTTTTCGCATCTCCTGGCTATGGAGTTTACGGCAGCTGATATTTGGTGCCTATTATTACGCCATGTTTCACATGCGTCTTCAATTAAATGCACTAGCTCTTCTCACGTATAAAGATATTCTGATAAACCAAACCCACAACAGTACCCCAAACAAAATAATCCAGGACATTTAAATCCGGAGAGCGGGGCGGCCAGATAGCTGGTCCTTGGTTAGGAATGTATCTCTGATCTGGCGCCCTAGGCATAAGATTAGTGTCACACCACTCTTCGAACTCTTCTGCCATAGTGTGGGGCGCACCATCCATTTGAAGCCATGACTGGACTCTATCGTTTAGAGGAACGTCGTCAAAGTAATTGGCAAAATCTTCTTCTAAAAAAGCTAAGAAACGCTCATTTAGTCGAGGTGGTAACAAATGAGGCCGAATTAAATTATCACCAAGAACTCCTAGCCTAATTTCATGGGGATTTTGGTGAGCCCACACATGTAAATTGTGAAAATTTACTTTCCCTCTCTGTGTAAACGTTGACTCATCAGTCCAAATAATTTTTCTTGAAATAAATGGTTTCCATCTATTGAATTTAACATCCATCGACAAAAATTAACACGTTTAGGGCCATCTTCTGGAAGTAAATCTTGAACCGGTTGCAGATGGTAAAGTCTTCTTTGATCCTTGTGGAGCACTTGTAAAATCTTACTTTTTGACACTGTAACATGTTGTTGCCGTAATAGTGGAACAGCATTTTGAGTGCTTACTCGGTTATCCTCATTAAATACATTTAAAATATCATTTCGGTGTTCTTCATTTCTCGTGCCTTCATTTCTTGGAGTCTTTCTTAAGCCACATTCTCAAAACTTCTGATGGGTACTAATAAATACTCTGGGATTGGGGCATGTTCTGTTGGGAAATCGTACTCTCGACTTGCTTCTTCTGCCTTCCCGTTGCAGTATCCATACACAAAATGAATATCTGCGTATTCCGCATTTGAAAATGTTACTCCGGGCATTTTTCTTACTTACATTTTTTCTTCTTACATCTTTATCTTACTTACATCTTTTTTGAAGTTTTTAACTTTTATTTAAAGTTGAAATGACAGACAGTAAACAATAAACAAATGTAGCATTAGTTCATGGCTATCTTTAATTAATAAAATTTGGTTTCTAACGCAATTGTTTCCATTATGTATTAGTTTATAAAAATGACGATATCTCAAAAACTACGCAAAATAAAAATAAACGTCAAGAGAAGCTTTTCTAAGAAAAAAGTATGGGCTATGATATGAGCTGCATCAGAATATCCTAAAGTTACAGCTTAACAAAATTTAAACTTGTCAAACTTTTTGAACGACCCCCGTATCTGTCCAGATTTTTTTCAAAATTGAAAAATTCAAAATAACCATTTTAAAATGCTAAACATGCCTACCAAATTTCATTTGAAAACTTTTTCGTTTAGAATTAAAAAAAAAAAACTGGTTTTTGGAGCACTTTAGGGGGTCGTTAGCTCCGCTAGGGGGCACTTTTTAGTCCATACTTTATACGACACTTTGGCCTTTATTTTTGATGTACTTTCCACCCTTTAAGTTTCCTACAATCAATTCGGACCACCCTGAAGAGAATGCTGAAAAGGAATCATACTAATTCAATACTGTTTCGTAAGTAACACGCTGCATCAATATATTAATCATAGTAAATGATAGTTAGCACAGTTTGTAAATTTCATTTTCTTATTCTACGTTAATGAAATTAGAAGTGTTTTGTACGTCATTACTTAATGAATGATTTTTTCTGCCTCAAATGAAAAGTAGGTATTTTAAATAAACTGGAAAGAAAAATATGGTCATTTTCAAAACTTTAGATCGAAAACGTTAGTACTCTCTTTTCTATCGTCCTAAATTAGTAATACTAATTATATTAAGTTGAACTTTAATTCGGGGTTGCGAGATAAAAATCGACTTTAAAATGAAAAGAAGTTCCTTTGAGATGATTTTGGCATAACTATTAATGAGATGAAATGCGGATTCGGTAAAAGACAAATATTGTACACACCTGAGTTTTGTAAAATTCATTAGCATAAAGAGTTTAATTTCGTGACGTGGAAAGCGGTTACCGAATCTTTTGTAAAGATAAAACTTTCTCCAGACTGATTCAACCCCACAATGTCGCCATTGACAAGATAAATTACCGGACATCAAAAAAGCAACTTTGAATTTATGGAGGAAACTGATTGTGTAATTTTTCAAAAGAATGGTTCTTTCAATTATTGATTGTGTTCTTTTCAATATTTCATAATATAACCTAAGTTTTTGCCCGTATTTTAGTGTTCATTTCCTACAAAGCAGGATTGGATAATTTTCAAAAAACATTATAATTCTAATTGATTATTACCCATTATATTTTGATAAATCCAAAATAATAATGTAATTGTTGCAACATAAATTCCTTTTATATTTTTAGCTTATTTTTTTAAGCGTTGAAATTTACTATATTTCCATTGCAGACAAGCTTTATTCCACCTATCTATCAAGATAGAAGGGTGAATTGGTTTACTGCATGAAATATCAATTGTTTACCTTCACTTTAACCTACTTCAAATTGTACAAATTTATAATGTAGTGTCCAACTTGAAATTAGAGAGAGTTTTCATGTAATCGATTGATCAATAAATTAGTCAAATGTTTTTTTAATAATTAATACTACATAAAAGCACAAAAAATATTTAATTGCGTTAAGTTAGGTCATTAATAAAATTCAGTCTATTTACTGCCAGGAATTAGAATTTTTTTTCTATTTGAATGGGATTTAACAAATGTAATGATATTAAACATATTTGTGAGCTTTAAAGTTTCATATCGAATTAAAACTGTTGCGGGAATTCGTTATTGTAAAAACTAAGTTTTTTGACAGATGGGCCTTAAAACACTCCCTTGGCTCAGGTTTTATAATGGCTACTGGTGCTTAAGTAAGCCCAATTCACAAATGAACTCGAGGGGTAGATCACTACCCGAATTAGGTGTACATGTTGTCCGGATTACCCGTTTTACTTTGTCGAAATACTCGTATTACCCAAATCACAAGTCGTATTACTTGCATTACTCGAATTACAGTGTTGTATTACTCGTGTTACTATTCGAATTTTCCGAATTACTTAAAAGTTTTCCGAATTGGTTTTAGTAACCATCAAAGTGTTCCGATAACAGAGCTTGCGTAACAGAAACAATAACTGTTATACCGACTGGTTAGCAGTGTTTTCATACATTTTAGGCAAGTAATAATTTGTATTAAATATTCAAGTGTTATGAGTACCTATGAGGCAATTGAACGTAGAGCACAAGTACATATCTGATAATCGAACAAAAAAAAGTCGAAAATTGTTTTCTAATTATCTGTTTACTTATTATTACGTTTCTTAAGCATGAGTTTTTGAGAAAAATAAACAAACGATATACGATATTTGGTAATACCTATGTAATAAAATATATAGAAAATATTTTTAGCTTTGAACAGAAACACTATAGTATTTTTATGGTCATTTTTTAATTTTACTATTCAATTTGTTCATTTTTCCAAGTGTAACTATTTATATTAATCTTCAAATAAAATAATTACATAATATTCGACATAATTTAATATTGTTGTAGGTATGGACGACGAAACTGACATATCTTTTTGCAAGTCCACATTTTTTAAAGATATAGAAAAAAGTGATAACTTCGAGTTACCAAGTACTTAAAAAATATCAAACTATAAGTTTTTGCGGCACCTAGTGTCGAACCGTTAACAGCACATTTGTACAATAGTGAGTTTACGTTGAGTTCTTTCACTCCTGAAGAGTCCCAAAAGGACGAAACAGCTGTCGAGTGATTATCGGTGTTTGTTTCGTACGCTTTGAAACAGTATTAAATATTTTTCAAATATTTTTAATATGTTTGGTTAAATTTTAGAAATTATTACCCAAAACGTTTTCTAATAGACATTGTTAAGTGTTCTGATAGTGGAAATACCTAAAAACACTTTGGGGACATATAAATCGGACTTTTCAAATTCCCCATGTTAAACATAATGCTTCAGATTGTCCGGTATATTCAATACAATACTCAAGACACAAAGACGTTGGTACAAAACTGAGAAATAGACTGTTAAAACCAAGTAGTATTTTACTTTTAGGCAATACTTTAGTATCTGTCCAACACCTACACCACATAATCGAAGTAAGACCCGGTTCAGACGATGCGAGATTTTGCCGTCTCGGGAAATTTACCGCGTAATTGGTGTGTTTAGACGAGACAGGAATTTCATCGCAACCTTATAGAAAATTTCAAAAGAACTAAAAAGATTGTGTACGTACGTAGTACGTAGACAAACTACCGCGTCACGGGAAAATATGGTTTCGTTTAAATGCCTTGCATTAAAATGTGTGTACCACCGCATCCCGGGGCGTTTTTTTTCACGTCAGTAGCACGCGGTTTTTGGTAAAAATATCGCTCGTGAAGAAACCTCGCCACCTGAAAATATCTCGTCTACAGAAATCTCGTACCGTGATCTCTCATTGAAAAGTATGCGCTACCAAATCGAGGCGGGACGATATATTTCCCGAGACGGCAAAATCTCACACCGTCTGAACCGGGTCTAATTTCAAAGGATAAACATTTCTTGTGCAAGTCTGATTTAAATCCACAGGATTGGATGAATTTTATTTCCGTCTTAAAAATAACAGACGAAAAAGTATTACGATTTTTAATCCCATGTGCCAAATTCAGAAGGAACCGTGTTATTTTTGGAGACAACCAGAATGATCTTAGATGCATTTTTGGAAAAAGACATAACTGCAATTAATCGCATTTACAAAATTTGGTTCGCTGTATTTCTATTCAGAATGTGGAAAAGCTGGATAAAAAGTCTCCACAGTATACATTGAAAGAAAATTTTATTTCACTTAATGCTTATACATGCATTAAATGATGCTCATGAGCTAAATAAAGATCGTTAATACAGTTAGTGCTAGACAATACTCAAGAAATTTCTTCCTTGGTTAATGAGCAGCCAGCCATGTGAAAAACTTTTCAAGCTTTAAGATCACTTACATCGACATTCTCTACCGTGGTAAATTTTTGGGGTGTATGAAATTGTTCAAAGGTTGAAAAGAATTCAACTAATTAATGATATTCAAGCACAGGTTGGTTAATGTTATAAAAGTTTTTGTTTCTAAAGTAATAATTTCTAGGTGATGTCTACGAATATCCCAGAGAAAGAAGAAAATGCGCCACAAATGTTCTAAAGGTTTTTCTTTGCCTTCAAAGGAAGAAATATATAAAATTGTAGAAAAACAAAGAAACCGCAAAACTGAGGTTGAAGAACTTAGAAATCGAACCTATGAAAGACGATTGGATCAATTTGACTAATGTGAAACAAGATAAGGACAACAAAGCTTCGAAGATCAAGATTCTGATCCCGAATCCATAGAAGAGTCAGAAACGGCATTAGAAATGAATAATGAGACCAACTTAACCCAAAGAAATCAAGAAGAACTTAATTTGTTACCACTATTTTGTAATGATGAATTTTTATTGAAAAATTTCACTGTTCCCGAGGAAGATATTGATAAGCTAAATGTGTCTTAAGACATCTCGTGTAAAAGCATTGACACGTATGATTAGTATAAACTAAGAAAAATGCCAACAGTTAATTGTAACGACATGTGTGCGTTTAACGTGCATATCGCTATCTAAGCAACAGCTTTAATGCTTGAAACGCACGTGTGTCGATAAAGCCAAGTAAAAACTTGTACAGAAGCATAACACGCAACGAAAGAACACCTGATGCCGCATTTCGCTCTTATTATGAGCTCATCAAGAGGTGTATACTTATATACTTATCGACACACGTGCGTTTCAAGCATTAAAGCTGTTGCTTAGATAGCGATATGCACGTTAAACGCACACATGTCGTTACAATTAACTGTTGGCATTTTTCTTAGAAGATATTGATGTATGTCAATGGTCCCTTATGTCAAATTGACATTGAAAATGGAAAAATTATTACAATTAAAAAATCTTTTTCCTATTAGATGCTCGACAATAAGCGACTTAAATTAAGCAGCGATAAACTGTTTAAGTTCAAAGATGGTTCCGAATTTAACTAAACATTTAACGAAGCATTCAGAAAATGCTACTTTGTTTAGAGCCAACCTAATAGAAGATTGGTGTGCATTTAGGGTGCCTGGCTTTAGAAAGGAATGTAATTTTGTCATATAGATATTTAAGTGGAGAAACGCAAAAAAGTAGACAATAAATTCAAAAAAGGTGTTGGATGTCTCGCCAACTTGGTAAGAACCAGAACAAAATGACATTTTAATTTTTCTCTGACGTGCAGACTTTGACTTTGTCAATATAAAATTTTGTGTGCTTTACCATACCCTTACCTGGAAATGATATATATTAATAATGTAGTGGGCAATCTGTGTGTACATTTCTAAAAAAATTACTGAAACGTTTGGAGAAAGAAGTAAGTAGTGAAAAGGATCAATTTAAAAGAAATAAATTGCGACACTGGGTCCGATTCAGTTCAGTTACTAGTTGCCACGCGAGTTGCAGAACAACTACAGAAGAAAGTGACACTGGTTCAGACAGTAGTGAAGATAAATTACTTGAAGAAGCCTCAACAAATTTCTAAAAAGTTCACGTAAAACTATTGCCAAGAGAGGGAGAAAATAAAAGAAATACATCTAGTACATTTTGCATCGTGTGTGTCAAAAAAATACGAATCTGAGAAGATTGGGTCCAGTATCTAAAGTGTGTAAGTGGGCGCAATAATGAGCTCAAAGAGATGAATATTATATTTGTTCAAAATGCATTAGTGACAAGAAATACTCAAGAAACAAGAACTAGTTTTAGTAAAAGTATTAAATATTTTCTTTATACACGGTGGTGCTTTTGAAAACGAGTCATAGGTATTTAGCATTGTGAACTGGTTTTTTTTCGAATTCTTTCTCACCCTTTCAAGTGACAAATTGGTTTTTGTATCAAACGCAGCTAAAATTATTGCGGCTATCAGGAAATCAGCTGAATTACACGGTTTTTTTTGAAAATTCATCAATAAAATTAGTAATTCTTTGATGTTCAAGATGAATCAGTAATGCGTTGCCTAAGCAACTATGACATTCCTACGTTTTGACAATCACAAAAAAATTATAACAATTCAGGTTTAATTTGGAAAATGGTTTATTCGAAAGAAGAGATAGTTTTATGTAGAAAACCTACTACACTGTAGGTAGTTACAGGCAAGTTCGTGATTTAATTGTCAGAACTTTGCTAACAGGCCTACCTAATAGCAATAGCTATATGACTAATTTTAGCTTTATTTTGATTCCAAAACCATTAACCTATTATGACCCGTTTTCAAAAGCACTACCCTGTATAAGTAAGTTTAAGTTGAAACGTACTTCTTCACGACATTTAGGAAACGGGACGTTTCTTCTCTACAAATAGTGAGGAAAATTCGTTTTTCCTCACTAAGGAGGAAAATAATGTCGTGTTACAAAAATGCATCTAAAAATAAGAATCTGTTATTAGAACTATATGCGCCTAGTACACTCATAAAATTTAAAACTTGGACACCACAATTTCTGTAAAACAAAAGTTTGCACATTGTGAAGCGGGCTTAAGGGTATCATTTATAACCTAACAGCAGTAGTCTCAGCAGGGGGTTATCTTATAGAAGGACTGTAGAATGAATCATTACACTAAGCACGTTTTAGAAAATAGGTAATTTACGTTGCTTACTTAATTTTTTTTCTTTAAAGAATATATTTGAAGGCATTGCCACTAAAAACACCATAGCTCGGGATTAATTATCGAATCAAAAATTTTGTTTAAGAAATGTTTACAAAATAAAATTAGAAATAATTTTGATTTAAAAAACGTCTACAAGCAATAACTTTTAAATTAAATCAAAAAACTAAACATGGTTATTTGGGTTGACTGATTATTACTTATTTTTAAATAAATCTAACCTACTAATTATTGTAAGTTATTAAAAAAAAATCATTAAACTTCTATTCATAATATTTAGTCCTTACAAAATGTATATTTTATGACGTTTCATTTTTTTCTGTAGTTAATATAAAAAGTGAAAATAAAAACTAAGGCAATTCTTATTGTCAACGTATATATTTAGTTTTTGACAAGAATTTATTACATAATTATAATTAAGATACCAAGTTATAGTTTAAAAATTAAATGAAAACTTTTTTTTTAAATAAAGGTATTACTATATAAATAAATATAAGAAATCAATAATGGGTGTGACCTCCATTATTATTGATACATGCTTGGAGGCGTCTGCTCATTGACGCTATCAAGGTATCAATATAATTAATATTAATCGTTTCCCATGCGGTATCAATGGCTGCAATTAGTGCATTACGGTTTACTGGTATGAAATTTGGCCCTTGTTGTCTTCGGATAACAGCAATTATTCGAGCCCAAGTATTTTTGATAATGCTAAAATCTGGGCTTTTTGCTGGCCAGGGTAACAGCTCCAAGGAATTTGCTTGTATCCAGTTGCGCACAACCTGCGAAGTATAGGGTCATCATATCCCGATAGTTAATTATCGAATGTTCAAGGAAAATATGTGCAATTAGTAAATGGAATCTACTAACGTAACGTTAAGTCGTTAATTATAATTACATAACTCTCCTTTCTTAAGATATAGTTCATGATGTCCTGTTATTGTAAAGCTTCGTACACACCTGAACAACAAACCGAGGAACAACAGAACAACGAACCGAACGGCAATACTTAAAAGAAAATCCTGTCCATTAGCATTATAAGGAAATGGTTTTTACTTTATGAATAAGTTTCAATAACAATAGAATATCCTTACTTGTTTAATTTACTTCCTTTGATTCATATTGCCCTAAGGGTTGTTACTGGTCATTAGAAGTATGTAATAAATAAACAATTACCTACTGTTTGAGAAGGGGTAGTGAACCAATAAATAAAGTAAGAAATGTAAATTCCATTTTAGTTTAAAATACTTCAAGTATGGTGAAAATGCCAACTCATCTCGGTAGTTGATTTGAAAGCGCGGATTGTTTCGGAATTAGCGGCGGTTGCCGTAGCTGTGAAATTTCACGTATGTTAGATATACCAAAAGCACCGTAGAGCATTACCGAGTAAAATGGAATCTTGAACACACTTTGGAAAGAACCATCGGAAGTGGTAGACCTAAAGTATCTACACGTGCTCAAGATCTCGGAGTTGTTTCATTACATGTAACAGAACAAATCCATTTGCTACATACCCAGGGCTATAGCAGATACACATTTTCCCGGATGCCGTATAACTGCACAAAAAAAGATTAAAGGAGATGGGAATAAAGAAGTATAATGCTGCTGCGAAAGAAGTTCTCAGTGACGAAAATAGGCGAGACGTCGTCTGGAATTTGCAAGGCGATATGTGAACGAACCTTTGGAATTTTGGAATCGAGTGATTTTTAGCGACGAAAAACGTTCAATAGCAGCAACGATGGACCACTAAAAGTTTTTAGAATGGAAGGAACTCATTACGAAAATAATCACATATATCCTAAAAACGAAGCGGTTATTTTTCTGTGAATGTGTAGGGTTGGGTTAGCGCGCGGGGTCCAGGAGCTGGTTGAGCTGGTCGATGGACGTCTTGATTCTGCTGCGTATTTAGATAAAATACGTAACCGAACGAAGTACAATGA